>JAVJIF010017570.1:0-101786 GCA_038442645.1 Agave tequilana
GGGCATATCGCACGACTGTGCGAACCCCAACTAAAGCCACGCCATTTTCCTTGGTGTACGGATGCGAAGCCGTCCTTCCACTGGAAATCCAAATTCCATCTCTTCGCGTCGCCTTGACAGCGGAAATGACAACAGAGGAAGCATCGACAAGCGACTCCAGAATTGGAAGCCTTGGATGACAAGCGTCTGCAGGCCCAACAACAAATCGAGCTTTATCAAGCTCGTATCACCAGAGCCTTCAACAAGAAAGTCAAATCGCGAACTTTCCAGAAGGCGACCTCGTCTTAGCCGTCCGAAGACCCATGGTCATGACACACAAGACGAAAGGAATTCCACCCAAATGGGAATGACCATTTGTGGTAGAGTCAGTCTACTCAAATGGATCGTATCGCCTCATAACCTCAAATGGCGATACACTCATGATGCCAATCAATGGCAATTCCTGAAGAAATACTATCCCTAGATGGCATTCTTTCCACCGATCAAGTTAAAAATACACCTCTGGTCGGAAACATCCGACGCCCTCGACGGCTAAGGATAGAGGAAAATGTTGGACTTTAAGCCCAATATAAGTCCTCGACAACTCATCAGCTGAGGGGAATAGCATGGCTACCAACTCAAACGGTAGTTGGTAAAGGCATGACAAACCCGTTGACAGCTGAGGATTTGCTAAAAATCCTAAGGGACACGTTCCCATTTGATCCGACGCCCTCGACGGCTAAGGATAGAGGAAAATGTTGGCCTTTAAGCCCAACATAAGTCCTCGACAACTCATCATGCTGAGGGGAATAGCATGGCTAGCCCAACTCAAACGGTAGTTGGTAAGGCATCTCAAATCCGTTGATAGCTGAGGGTTTGCTAAAAATCCTAAGTGGACTTGATTCCACTCTTCCCTCCAAATCCCTTACCAATTCTCATCCATAGAATGGTAGGACCACAAAATGCAATCATTACTATGTTAACACTATACCTCTGGTAATGAATACTCTTTGTCAAGTATAAACCTTGCTTGTTAACTCTGGCATAGAGTACCAAACTCTCAAATTGTCAAGTTAACACTATACCTCTGGCACTTTAAATTCCCTTGTCAATTCTCATCAATAGAATGACAGGTCCTCAATTGCTCCCATCGCAAGCAAATTCTTGTCAGTTAATATCACACCTCTGACAAACTACTGTTTAAGTTAACATTATACCCTAAGCGGTACATCGATGCCGTCAAGTTAATATCACACCTCTGACAGTTACCTTCTTCATTCAGACTTCCATATCGAAGCTGAAATGGACGATGCCAAGTTAACACTACACTTCTAGCATCCGAGTCATTGCTAAGTTCAACAATACACCTATGGCTATGACCTTTCCTCGGCTTCTTTAAGCCGAGACGACTAATGCCAAGTTCAACATTACACCTCTAGCATTACTATCACTGTTAAGGTAAACATCAAACCTATGACAGTGACACCTTCAGTTTTCCCAAATAAAACTGAGATGCTGATGAGTAGGTTAATATCACACCTCTAACTCACATCCTTGTCAAGTTAACATTACACTTCTAACAGACTACTTCTAAACCGTTAAGTTAATATCACACCTCTAACGGTAAAAATCCTACTAGATTCCCCACGAGTCTAGTTTTTATTTGATATGCTCCCCAACCGAGTATCAAATTTATTTTGGAGGCAGTGTTTGTTAACATTACACCAAAAACAATGCTTCCATCAAATCCCCAGCTGATCTTAATCAAGTTAATCCCAAATCCTTGATAAAAGTTCACCTTCTCTGGGGTACGCGCTCCACTTGTCACTTTCTTTTATAAAGTGGCAGGTCCACCAAAATCATTCTTTTGCTTCTAAAACAAAACATTCAAGACAACAGTAAGAGGCAAAAAGAAAGTGTCACTTTTATTCATATCCAACACATGAAAGTGAAACAAACGCTCTCTTATACAATAAGATTGAGTGTTACAATTAAGGAGTACAAAGAAGTCCCTCTCTCTCTCTGAGCCGTACTCACTCCTTGAAACTGCATCTGATCCCAGGTGCACAATTGGAACCGGTTGCACTTTGATGCATGACGCCAACTTCGAAAGCGCCCTAGCTGACCAAGCCAAGAGCAATGGTGTTCTTGAGGTCCGGTGGCAACAGAAGGTCCTGCACCCTTCGTTCAGGCGCGCCTCTTTCCCTAGTAGACCTCCAACAAACATGGAGTCCACTCTTGGGGTGAGAGCGGAAGTTTCCGGAGTCATCACAAAGGATGCCACCCTCCACTAGTTCCAGCGGCAGCAGAGAGTCCTGCATTCATCACCATCCCTTTCCCCAGCAGGCCATCCAACGGAATGTCCTCGATGTCACTTCTGGAGTAGGAGAGGAAGAGGATCCCTCCGCCACCGCAACCGCCGGACCACCCTCGCCGTACTCAGCCTATCCGTCTCTTGCACCAGATCTGAAGAGACCTTGGCGAGGGTTGGGTCCTCGTCAGAGATGTAATATACTCTCTTATAAGTGACGAGACCATATATATTCTCTCATAGGTGAACGTTGAACGAGTTCGCCGACCGAATATTCTTCCAAGGGCCCCAGCAAACCTGCAAGGAACAAAAAGAGAGAATAAGAACAATCTGCAACTTAGTGTAAACAGAGAAAACTAAGTCAGCAGAGGCGAACGCGGGAATGATCCGCGCAGTCAGCCAAACGCGGAATGATCCATGCAGTCTGCCAAGACGCAGGAATGACACGCGCAGCAAGCAAACTGTGTCGTCAGCAGAGAAACGCGAATCAAAACGCGGTCCCATTCTGCGCCTAGGTCAAAGAGCACAAACGCCGAAAGGCACAGACGCCGAAAATTGCCATCTCCATGAACGGAGTTGCAAGGTGCGGGTCTGAAACCTTTTTTGAAATTTGTCCAAGCATTGGCCATGAAACGCGCTAAGGCATAAGCCATAAAACGCGCCAACGCACAGCCAGTGCCAAAGATTCCTGCACGCGCGTCCGGAGAAGTTCAGGTCTATGGTACAAATTCAGAAGGAGTGCACCAATGCAGACTTCATGAGGGGGTCCAGATGACATGAAGCCAAGGTACAGGCCATGGTAAATCTAAAATGTCATGGTGAAACGAACGGCATACCCGTGGAGACCTCTATCAAGAGTTGTACTCTCTGCACCAGACGCAAACGCGGTCACAAGGCAAAGAGTTATTTCCTCCTAAAGAGACCAGTTTGGAGCTTAAAAGCCCTGGGTCATCTTCAGAGCCTTCCTCATCCATGGAGACAATTCGCTGAGGAAGAGGGAAGGTTCTCAAAGCGCTCTCTCTTTCAGAAAACAAAATAGTCCAAAGGCAGGATTGAAGGAGAAGGGGCGCCATATTTATAGGCAACTCCTGATAATAGCGTTAATGGCCCCGTAACCTGAACCGCCGGCATTAATAACTGCACAACTGCCAAGATCCAATAAGGGCGGACGCGTGTAACGCTGCTTCGAGAACCGCCGCTGGCGCTGATCTCCAACGCCCCGCACTGATTTCTCGTTTAAGAGAATCAATACTCAAGCCAATCAGCAGCCGACGCGTGGACAACTGCTTCGGAAACAAAGCGGAATCCGCATCGGATATTTAAAGATCACACCAAATCCTATGACAGGCTGTATGTACCGCCTGGGAGTTTACACCCAGACGCGGATTGAAGAACTATCCACACATCCGCGTCCCAGAAAGATGCCCGCGCGAGTCAAAGTCGCGTCCCCTCAGAGAGCACTTAATCCATTTTTTGAATTAGGGAAAGGCACAAGGCTGCGTCTCCCGCGTCTGCCTGATCCGCTTCCTTCTTCGCAGAGCAGATCCGCGTTATTCAGAGCCGCGTCTCCCTGAATGAATGCCGCGTCTCATGAGCATGATGGCCGCGTCTCCCTATGGATTGATGCTGCGTCTTGTCAAAAGGACTTAGTCCTGCCTAAGTTCTCATGAACTAAGAACCCGCGTCTCACCCTGTGATTGACGCTGCGTTCGGAGGCCGCGTTTTCACTCTATGCTGCGTCTCATCAAGAAGACTTAGAGCCGACGCCGCGTCTCATTAAAAGAACTTAGTCCTAACCTAAGTTCAGTAATCACGACTAGTGATCAAGAGTTGGACTCATCCACAACAGGACAAAGAAATTGGGACAAAAGCTCTAATGAAAACTTCTATTATATCAAGAAATGATAGAAGTGGATACAACACTCTTAATAAATAGAGTGTCCCTTTTCTTTACAAAAAAAAAGAAAGAAGAAAAGAAGGCTAAATGTCCTGGTTCGCCAAGGAACGGATTTGTTCCCTAAGGCGGTGAATCTCATGCTGGCGCGTCCTCTCAAGCCTCTGATAGCCCGTCCCGCAGCTCCCGCCTCAGATAAGAAATTTCTGGCAGCCAGCTGCATCCGCAGAGATTCACCCTGGAAGATTGTAGGGAAGACTCTCTTCCACGGCCGTAGCAGCCGTTGCTCCTCAAGCTCCTTTTGAGGGAAACAAGTTTCTCCTCATTTAGCGCAAGAACAGCTTCCGCCTTGGCGATAATGTCCCGAGTTCTGAGGATGACTTGCTCCGTGCTCTGCACACTGAGCTCAGATTCCTCGAATCTCCGCTAATTTTTGAAATTCAGCCTTGGAATATTCAAGGTCACGGACCTCGGCAGCGATTTGTGCCTCCGCCTCCTGTCGCTCCCGTTCCTGATCAGCTAGGAGCCTAGTCAAGGTGGCCTGGGCTTCATCAAAAGAGCCAGCATCTTCCAAGATTCCAGCTCCCGCAGGTTATCTCCAAGTTGCTCTACCACCCGCAGGCATGCCCTGGCAGTGAAAGGCCTCCCGCCAATTTCGACGCTCACGGCCATATTTTCAAGAAGCCTCTGGGCGAACTGGAAGGTGCCTGTGTCCACGGAAGATGAGATCAATACATGATCCCATCGAGGTGAAGAATTGTTGCACCATCTGACGTGCCAGCCCTCCCATGTCTTCACCACCTAAGAAGCTTCCCGACCCTTTTTCTGTCACGGGATAAGGATATAGGGCGGGTCTTCTCGCACAAGAGCCGTGCCGGCCGTCGATGTGGCAGAGCAAGACTACCCCCTGCGCGCTTCCTGGAGCGCCGCCTCGCAGGAGCCTCCACGCCTCCACGACCAGGGAAGGAGTTGTAAGCACAACCTCTTCAGAAACTTCCACCGAGGATTGAGCTGTGTGGCCTTCTGGAAGGGTGCCGATTGTCGGAATCCCACCTGAGCCCCCTCAGTCAGAGCTACCTTACTAGGTTCGAGTCCAGAGGCGTCGAGTCCTGTAGAATGGGAGTCTCCCCAGCTTCAGCAGTAGCCTTCTCCACCGGCGGAGTGAGAGCCTCCTCAGCCTCATGGTTGTTTCCCCTCCTGGCAAAGGGAAAGGCTCCCCAACTTCAACAGCTGCCCCCACTGAGTTGTCTCGGCAACCGAAGCCTCAACTCTCTCGGGCTGAGCCCCGGTACCTCCAGCTGACCCTGCATTACAAAAGAAGAATGTTAGAACATCCTCTTCAACATGAAAAGAGAATTAACAGAAGGAGAAAAGAATACCTTCAGTGGGAGCAATTGTCACCAGTGACGATGGCGCCACGGGGCTCACCTCATATTGTTCCTCCTCCGAGACGTCAAAGAATCCGCCCTGATCAGAAAGAGCGGGTTCATCGCCATAGTCGACTTTATCTTCAAGGTCCTTTCTCCCGATGACGAAGAAGACGATAGCGCCACGCGAGGAAGCTCCGCAACAGGAACCTTACCCCCATCACCCCAGTGGTAGGACTAGGGTCGACTGCCCGGGATTGAAATAAAGACACTAGGAACCCTGGCTGCTGTACCTCGTCTCCTTCATGAGCAGAAGGACTCGCCCATTATGTCAACCTCCGTGGACTCGGTATCACCAGCACAAGGTCGCTCAACGAGCTCCCCTTCTTCCACGGTCTCACTGCGTGACCTAGGAGCACGGACCAAGCTTGGAAAATCTTCATCTCCCAGCGGTTCCTCAACTCTAACAGGGACACCTTCAGGAGGAACCTCAACTCCAGCAGAGATAGCTCTGGATTGAGAGACTTCAGCCGTTAAGTCCCTCCGAGCCTTCTTTGGGCAGGCTCAACTACAGAAGCAGAGCGTCGACGACGCTTTCCTCGCCATTGCTTCGACCTCCTTGCCGGTCGCGGCTCCACTCTCATGGCTGGTGGCTCCGCCCTCGTCGCTTGTGGCTTTGCCCTTGCCGGTCGCGGTGCCGCCCTCACTACTGGGGGCTCCCTCCTCGATCGTTTTCTCGACCTCCCTCTAGCTTTCAGGTACTGGTCAGGAGTTTAGTACGTTTACTGGATTCAGACCTCTCCTCGAGACTGACATTGATACTCTCAAGACATGAAGACTCCGGAATAAGGTCTGGCGTCTGGCCGCTTGGGAGTACCAAATACAGAAACTGAAGCTCATACGGCACTTAGGCGCCTCGTCGGGTAGATGGAACGTTGCTCCCGTCCCTCCAGCCACACTGTAATACCAAGCCCGAGCGCCTTCGAACAAGTTCCCGTCAAAGGCAAGTTGAGCATTGGGATTCCCGACGTAAAGCTGATCATAGCCAAATTGTCGGGCAAAACGACTTGGCATATACGGTTCGATAGTGCAGGAAGTTCCTTGGCGAAACAGCACTATCCTGGTCGTATATTGATCAACCACAGAAGGCTCCGGCAGGCAATTGCGAGAAGTCATCCCGCCCAGCGACATCCGTTGAACAGCTCCCGGGGGCTGCACCTTGAACCTCTGGAAACCCGGTTAAGCTGATAGTTCATGGCACAGGAAAGACGCTTCCTAATGTAATACAGGTAGGTGTCATGCCACTCCGAACGTTCCAGCCGCTGCACAAATGGGATATGATCCACGCTCCCACGTGCCGCCGTCATTAGAGATGGCAATGCATCACGTACCAAGCCATGAGGTACGTGTAAGGCAGCTCAATCCGCGGGTTGGGGTGCCTCACCGTCGGGTTCCCCTCTGAGTCGTATACGGCTCCCCACGAGAATTGGCAGTCTTTGGGGGTTCGCAGAAGCTCTTGGTCAACACCCGCAGCCCGCTTTGAATACCAAGCCCCACGGCGGGAAGAGGGCTATGGGTTGGCCATGAGCCAAGAGTACCGCCGGGTACACCACATCTGCCACAATAACTTCATGTGTAGCGTGGGCACCACACACCTCTTCAGCCACAACATCAGGAAGCCCGCCAACAGCGCTGATCAGAAATAGGGGTCCGGCTTGATGGTGAAAGCTCTCAAAGACCAAGTCAGGGTCGAAGCCGTCCTCGTTCGACTCCGTGGTGTAGAACTTGTCAGAAGCTGCGTCGATCCTGTCTTCAACTTCCCCACCAGAACTAGGAGCTAGTCGGATTACTGGGAGATCTTTATTGCTGACATTATTAACAGATATCAGCCCAGGATAGTTGCTTGACGCCTCCTGACCTCCAGCATTGTCTGACCGCAGATATAGAAATGGCACATCACCTCCCTGTAGGTCTCATACCTTGAGGAGATTCTTTTTCCAAAGGCGCAGCTCCCTGGTGGTTGGGACAAATTCCTCGTAAGGAATATCCCCTGACGACAACCCGAGACCTCATACAACTCGTGTAGGGCAAGGCCCATCTCTCCGACCGGAGTAAAGAATGTCCCCCGTCCGAGGATTGTAGCGCTCCAGAATCCCAAAGAAGTTATGAGAACTCATCGGGACGCCCCACTGCACGCCCTGACTGCTGGGTACAGCCCCACACGCTTCAGCGGCCCCTCAAGATTGGTAAGGACAAAACCCACCATCCTGCCCCACCAGTAATTCTCTGGAGAATGGACCCATCCATACGCACGGAAGTCGACAGGATAGTCACCCCCTGCTTCTATGAAGGAATTGAGGAGGTGGTAGCAAGCTCCGGGATCTCTCCAATTGGGATTTCAGCTTGGACGACGCATGGAACAGTCCGACACTGACCCGTCATGACCATCATGGCGGTCTACCTTCTGGAGGCCAAAGTCACCAAGGGCGATCTCAGGGATATACTGGGAAATGTCCCATTCCATCTTCCGGGGGACAACATGTGTTGAAAGTAGGACATTGGGAACATCCTCTCCATGTCTGGAAGAAAGAATCTTCCGCCCTTTATCTCACGGAGCCACTTATAGGTCCCCTCAGACACACGACGGCCTCATCATAGATATGATCCCCAAGAAGAAGGCAGGCTTCTCCAACGACGCCGTCATCCGTTTTGAGCGCGCATCGGTCATAAGTGCCCGAAAGGTTCTCCTGTTAACATTAGAGAGCCTGCGATCCAGTAACTGGTCAGCAGTCACGGGGACACTCATCCTTTGCACAAAGGTCAAGCCCCGATCGGCACCACCCACGCGCCAAAATGGTGCATCTTGGCAAGTGAACCTGAAACATGTGGCACTGCAAAAAAGAAAAGGACACTTGGTCAGATACTTTGCCAAAAATTCAAAACGCAGCCGAGACATTAGACGCAGGAGTTATCATCCCGTCCAGACCTGCAAAGCTGCGTTCTGCAAACCAAGACTTATGAAAATTCTAAGTACTTGGACTCAAACGCCAGATTCTACAAAATCGGCGGTTGAAGACACAGAACGCAAGGATCAAATCCGCGTTCTGCAAACCAAGACTTGTGAATTTCAAAGTGCTTGGACTCGGACGCCAGCGCCTGATGGCACATAACGCGGCACAGAACGCATGGATCAAATCCGCGTTCCTGCAAATCGCGTCCAGAGACCTTCACAATTAGAATAATATTCTAAGTGAAGGACCCAGAATGCAGAGTTCACCAACGTCGGATCATCAGGCCCGCGCCCCGGTTATCATCTCAAGGACAAGCGTCCGAGAATCAACACGATATTGTGTTAAAGTCCTTAGGGTTCTATGAACATGTTTTAATGGCGGAACCCACACCGAAGGTGCATTTTTTACCTCGGAAACACCCTCCTGCGCAGAGGAAGCATCCCTCTCAGCTTCGGCGACGGTCGCCCTTGAGGTCGATGCAGTCGTTTTTGTCTTGGGAGCCATTGAAGATCAAGAAATCCGAGCGAGGAGATGAATAGTTGAACAGAGAAGTTCTTTTTCTCAGAGAATGCGTTCGTTCGGAGAAGAAGATACATCCCTCCAACTGTTGCCTTTTATAGGCACGGAGATTCGCGAAGATACGCCGTTTGGCCCATAAACGCTGCAGCGAATCGCTGCCTGACGCGTGGAGCCAAATCATTGTTTAACAGGAAGATCATGCGTCGCGACCCCCCGCACAAGTCAAAGTTGACACTTGTCAGTTCATTTAATGAACCGGAGATCCGCGCGCTAAAAGGCGAAATCTCGCCGTTTCCCCAGGCCACTGGGCGCGTAATCATGACATGGCACAGGTGCGCGCCTCAAAGTACGCGGCTCTTCGGTGACATGCCCCGTCAGCATCATCATAAATGCCCCCAGAAAATCGCGTCTGTTTCATCAGAGATGCGTCTCTCCAAAGTCCGCGTCCCCTCAACAGGCCAAACATCGCGTCTCGCTAAGAAGTCGCGTCTTTAAAGCAGTCTCTGCTTTTTCAAAAGGAACCTGCGTCCAAGTCTCCTGCTTCTGCAAGTCAGTTCAATAGTACACTGACGCAAAACAGACAACCAACCACTCCCGGCCAAAAGCGCACCCGTGACAGACTAAAAGCAATCGGGGAGTCTAGACTGTGTATCTAGACACTCACACGATCAACTCTGACGGCTTCAAAGAGTTCAACAGTACACTCACGAAGACCAATTCCAGATAAGATCAAGCCCGAAGCATCAACAGTCCAGTCATAAACGCGAACACGGCTAAGATCCAAAGTATTCCGAAATCCGTCCCATTCACCGCGGAATATCAGACTTTGGAGGGGTTCTGTAGGCTGTCTAAAAATGACTAACAGACCAGCCATTAAGAAGCAGAGTCTCAAGCTCTAGACGCGAGGAATCGATTCTCGCGTCTCAGCATCAAGGCGCGTCAGCTCTACACCCGCGTCTCAACGTCCAGACGCGTCGGCCCCGAAGCCCGCGTCTCAGCATCAAGGCGCGTCGGCCCGACGCCCGCGCCTCAGCGTCCAGACGTGAAGGCCCGAAGCTCGCGTCTCAGCATTAAGGCGCGTTGGCTCGACGCCCGCGTCTCAAACTTCAAGGCGCGTTTGGCTCAATGCCCACGTCTCAGTTGCAACTGCCCTGATTGCGGGCCAGTCACCGCGCATGTAGCGGGTAGTGGCCCTCATTCGGGAGCGTTTTCAGGAGGACCTTCACCCCCTGAGACCCCTATAAATAGCCTTGTTTGCTATGAAGAGGGGATCGAGCTTTTTTTAAAAAAAGAGGGAGAGTTTTGAGAAGATCGAGCTTTGGAAAGGTCGAGAATTAAGAAGGTCAAGGCATCATCAAGATCGATCGAATCCAGGTAGGAGGATCATCAAGAGAGAAGCACTACTCTTCAGCGAGCTTACTGAGTACTAGCCGCTCTTCGCCTACCTCCTCTTTGAGAGTTTTGGTAGACTGAGCTGAGTTACTCTTTCTACCGACCGAAGAGAAGACCCCCGACGGTCCGGACGATCATCTGGTCAACGGAGAACAAGATTCACTCTCCATCGCCACACGAAGAACCCAGCCTTAAACAAAGGGAAGATTCAGACATCCTCCCTCCCTTGTAACTGGAAAAGAGGGAAGAGTAGTTCTTTTGGTTGTATCGTTTTGCTTGAATCAAGAAATCTTTTACAGCTAAAACCACTTTCTCCGACCACCAATTTTTCCCGGCCCCTACAAATAGTTTAGATCAAAACAGTTTAAATGGTTTTTATGTATATTAGATGTGTTCGATATACATACATGCTTCATATCTTAAACAAACTTATTTTGACATGCCTATTCATGAGTTTTAGGAAAAATCAGATTTCCTATTGAAAAATTCAAGTTTTGATAAAATACAAGTTTTGGTTTTTGGTAAAAATGATAAGACACAAAAATAGTTCAAATTGCTTGATATTTGAGTTGAAATTTTTATCACATATTATATATCAATGCAAAATGGTAAAACTATTTTGGGGATTTTTATATATTTTTATAAGATTTATTAAAATATTTTTAACATGTTTTTCTGACCTAGTTTCTGACCCAGAACTGTGCTGACAGGCCATGCCGGTCGACCGGGGCGGTCGACCGACGTGCACAGACCTGTGCACGTCTGCTGGCACAGTGGCCCGTCAGCCGGTCGGCCGACCGGATCAGAGAGCCTTGCTCTCTGTATCTGGGCGGTCGACCGGAACAGAGAAGTCTTTGTTGTGAGAGAGTTTTAGGTGATCAAAGTGTTTAGATCACCAAGTGTTCTACTTAATATTGGAGAAGGCGAACTTGTGGGTTCACATTGTTTCGAGTTCTTGTGGAGCTCGGTGTAGAGGCACGGCTTTTGGCAACTAGTATGCTTGCGTGTGTAGTTCTTGCGGGAACAAGTAAAGAGACTAGTGAGTCCAAGAGTTCTAGTGTGAACTCCTTATAGGTGTTGCGGCACCGAGTGATCCGGTGGGATCGATTCTAGTGAAAATCCTTCATAGTGTTGTAGGTGGGGACGTAGAGTAAGAGTGCTCGAACCTCGAAACAATCTCCCGTGTTTGCGATTGTTCTCTCTATCTTTCATTTGTGTTTTTTATCTTACATACTCTTATTGGTTCATATTCATTACTTACTTGATATATTTGTGCTTATATTGATATATGCTTGGGGATTGTTTGCTCACACACTCGTATTCAACAAGAGAACTTAGCGGCACCTCAACTCTTATCTAGAGGAATTTTGAGAGATAGTCTGGAGCCCTTTATCGGGAATTCGGCTACACTCTTGTGTTATACTTTGAGTGTTTAGTTTAATAGTTTTTAGTTTGCATAAATAGTTTTAATTCCGTATTAATTCATCATTAGATTAGCTAGTCACCTATTCACCCCTCTTTAGTGATTTCAATTGGTATCAGAGCTTGGTGCTCTTGATTTGGGTCTAACAACTTAGAGTTAAGATCCTCATTTTTAGTTAATCACAATATTTGTACACATACACATGGATTTCATGTCACCTCCCATGTTTGGTATTCTTAACATCCAACTTGAAAAGTTAAGATGTCAATGTACCTCAAAGCCTTAGGGATTCATGTTTATTTTGCCACTAGTAAAGATTCTTATTGTTTAAATGGCAATATCTTGAGGCTAATGCAAAAGTCATCCATGCTTTAAAGTCAACCCTAAATGATGAATATTTATCTAGAGTTTCTAACTATGATTCGCTTTTGTATTATGAAACACTTTAGTCTCCCTTAGTGAGCAAAAGCAATATTATGCGGGGAGTGACTCAGTAATAGAAGTGAAGCTTCCAACTTGTGCTACATGTCCAAGGGGATAACCCTCTTGAGGTAAATTCTGAATCCAACCTTGATGAGGATGTTGACATGTCATATGATGATCTTGCTTCATTTTGTCAACAACTTCTTGAAAATATGATTTGCTTAAAAAGGACCATAAAAGATTGAAAAATAAATATGAGTCCATTTCAAAAGAAAAGATTCTTTTCAAAATAAATTGGAAAAACATTTCTAGAGAAAATGAATCTTTGAAAAAGAAGAATATTTCCTTATTTCTAAATTAAATGATCTTTGTAAAGAAAATAATTCTTTGAAAAATAAAATAAATTTGGTGGAAAAAGAAAAGGAAATTGCTTTATAAGAAAACAACTCTTTAAAAAGAAAAATTGTTTCAAAAGAAAAAGAAAATAGTTCTAAAAAGAAAAAGATTGTTGATTCTCATACTTGTCATGCTCTTCATGCTACCATTGACAAAGATGAGATTAAAATTTTGAAAAATAGAATAAATTGCTTGTGCTCAACTCTAAGTAATTATGCATTCAATCATAATAGATTGGAATCTTATTTCAAAAGAAATAAGCTCCACATGTTCAAGCACATCATACACGGCATACATATGCACACTTTGCACTTCATGATCACACCCATTCTCATGTGCATACTAGAGTGTACAAGTGTACACATTGCGGCCGCAAAGGCCATTTAGCAAAGTTTTGTTATGATAAGGTAAATTCTATAAATTTTGCTAATAAAATGTTTGGGTTCCGAATAATGCTAACCCCCGTGGATCTAAAAAAAATGGGTGCCAAATCCTCACCTCTTGAATTTGATATAGGTGTGGGCTCTCACATGAAGTGAGAGGATTGGTGCCTTGGTGGTGGATGTAAGAGCTAGATGGACATACCCTATTAATGCATCGCTATCAAAGAAGTTAGTGGGAGGACCGCCATGGTTTAGAGATATAGAGATGTGCCCTAATGGTTTTAGTAACTATATTTAACTCCTTATTTATTTACAAACTTTTAGATTATTGATTTTTAGCATATTTTTCATGATTGTTATTAAATGCCATGTTATTTAAACTTATGACATACATGTATAGCAATTAAGATACACCCATATTCATGTTGTTGGCCTAGAAGCCTTCCACTCTAGTTTTGATGATGATTAACTCATATAGTTATAGTTTACTAATAATCTTGTGATGTTTAGTTCAGATACTTAACCAAGATATTAGTAGGTGATTAGTTTCAACAAAGGTGTTTTGGAGCTTTCACATGGTGATTCAAGAGCTCGAGCGTCAAAGTTCATATCTAGCACTCGTTGGAGTCAAGCTCGATGGATCATGTTTGGATGGAGTCGACTTGGAGACGGCACTCTACAAGAAGACTTCGGTATATGTTTTAGTTTATGTTTTAGATCCATTGTTAAAGATTAGATAGTGTGATATACTCAAGTTCACAACACACACACTTGTTTAAGTTTCATGTTTTGGTTTTTCAGTTTGTTGGTTTAACCGATCTTAGTTTTCCTGAATAGATAGAGTCAAAATAAGTTTACATGGTTTAATGTATATTAGATTTGTTCTATATACATATATGCTTCAACTATTTAAATAAACTTAGTTTGATAGTCTATTTCATGAGTTTAGAGTTTTGATATTTTAACAAAACTTATTTTCGGATTTAATGTCAAAAACATTGATATATATATATATATATATATATATATATATATATATATATATATCTTTCATGTATATTGGATTATATCCATATACAACATGCTTCAAGTTGTTTAAGTATCATGTTTTTGTATTTGGATGAGTTTTGGACAAAACGATTTTCCATTTCAAAATCCTAGTTTTAGAAAATATGGAATTTGGTCTTTGGCAAAATTTCAAGGACACAAAATGGTTCAAATTGTTTGAAATATGTGTTGAATTTTTCACACATGTTTGTATTTCAAAGAGAATTTAAGAACTTATTTTTTGGATTTTTAGAGAATTTATGGGATTTATTTGGTAATTAAAACCCAGGTTTCAAGTCCTATAATCAGCCCTGCCAGGCTCTGGCGTCGACCCGGGCCAGTCGACCGGACCCAGAATCGGTCGACCGGACCGGTCGACCGACGTGCACAAGAACGTGCACGCAGGCCAGCCCCTTGGGCCGGTCGACCAAGCGGTCGACCGACTGAAGGCAACCCACTCTCGGGTTGTCTCGGTTGACCGGGCGGTCGACCGGCTGGAGAGCCGTTGCTCTCTGGTTCTGGGCACGGTCGACCGGGTGGTCGACCGGCAGGCTCAACGGTCAAATTTTTGACCGTTGGCCGGTCGACCGCAGGTCGACCGGAAGGTCAAAACAGACCTTTCTAACAGCCAACAGGCAGATTCTGTTTTGGGCCTTTATATACCCCATCCATTGTTGGTTTTGGTTAAGATTTGGAAGGAGAAATTTTCATACTCTTTTAGTGTTTTTCAGCAAAAAGTTTTGGGATCAAAATTCTTATTTTCTATTTGTTTTTTAAAGTGTTTGAAAATTCAAAGAAAATAGTCTTTTGGGAATTGATTTTTTGGTCTAAATATTCTATACCTATTTGGAGTTTTTCCCAAGTGATTTTCTTTGTTCAAAACACTTTATTTTCTCACACTTGAGCTTATCTATCTATCCTATCTATTAGGATCATTATTTTGTGAGAAAGAAATTAGTTTGTGGTTGAGATAGACCACCAATTTGTAAACTTCCTTCATTGTGATATCCTTCTAGTGAGAGGAGATTAATTTGGTATCCCTCTATTGTGAGGTGATTGTGGAAGTTGTGGTTGGCTCCCTCTAGTGAGAGGTGGAGATTGTGTTTAGCTCCCTCTAGTGAGAGGTGGGTTTGTGTTGGAATCCCTCAAGTGTGAGGTGATTGATTTGTATTGGCTAAGTGCCTACCCCTCTTGTGTGAGGTGGTTTTTGTGTTGGTTGTGCATTGCCTCTAGTGAGAGGTTGTATTCGGCTAAGAGAGGAGTTGTGTACTCCCGGTTATTGTATTGCCCAAATTCTCAGTGGAGGTTCTCTGTGTGGGAGCCCTGTGTGGACAAGTTAGTGGAAATCCTTCTGTGTGAAGGCGGGGACGTAGAGCTGTGTGCTCGAACCTCGAAACATATCCTGTGTTTGCGATTGATCCACTTTCTCTCTCTCTCTCTCTCTCTTTTACATTGTGCCTTGCATCATTTCATATTGCTCATTCATATATTATATTCTTGGCTTGTTTGTGTGTGCCTCGCTTGTGTTTAACCACGAGAGCTTCATATAGCACCTCAATTATTATTCAGAGAAATCAAGAGGAGTTAGTCTAGAGCCCTTCACCGGGAATTCGGCTACACTCGTTGGTTACATTAAGTGTGTTACAATTAAGTTTTAATTTTTGCATTTTGTTCATTAGATTAGCCGTACACCTATTCACCCCTCCTCTAGGTGTACGTACACATAAATCCATATTTTGTGTTCTGACTATAGTTTAACTATTATGTGTATCATAACTCTAAAACATGTGCATTTACATAATGATCGTATTGATTATGTTTTGTTTTATGCTTCATGTGTTGACTACTTATTTAAATGTAAATTTTCATTAAAAACTTATGCATATACTCGTACAACTAGTGAGCCACATTTGATTATTGTATGTTTGTGCTTAATTGCTTATTTGTACCCATTAGATGTACTAGTATAGCCTAGTTTTGATGATTCGTGCATTTTAACTTGTTTTCCCTATTCTTGTATACATTTTGCTTCATGTATATGTTATTCTTAGACTAAAATTAATAGATATACATGTATAGCCTTGAGTCTCTTGCCTTCATGCAAATTATATTATAGACTCTTTTGTGTTTAGGATATGTATGTATATTTTTAGTTTTGGATTAAACATACATATACTTTTGAAGTTTGATTTTAATGAAAAATATATTTTATGCTTTTGATAAAAGATATTCATGTTTATTTTGAGCTTTATGGATCATTTTCTTGAAAATGCTATTTACATATTCTTGTGCACTCACACTTCATTGGTTACTCATGACATTGTTTTCATGAGAATTTTGAGCTTTATAAATTTTGAGTGTCAACTCTTGTGTTTCTAACATGCTTCATGCGATACATATGATTTGGTTTCATGTTTGAAAGATTTTTAACTAGTTTTTCAAAAAAATTTAAACTAGTTATTTATTCTTCATTTGATAGTGTTTTCAAAATACAACTATTTTTAAATCTTATTTTTGAAAACTGCTACCCTTTAAAGGGCGGTTGGATGGGCGACCATGCCTTGTATACTCAAATTGAACACCTATTTAATATGTGCATGAATAGGGTGGATAGGTATGAGTTATACACATGTTCTTCATAGAAATCTATTTTTATATACTCATATTTGTTTTCTATGTATGTATGTTTCAATATCTCAAATAATATCAATTTCAGTTGGTATTTTCTTTTTCATACACGCACACACATATATGTCTTGATTGTGCTTGATTTACAATATATTTATTTGTTTAAAGCACAAATTATGTTTATGCTAAGCTTGACTTAAAATTAAAAAAATTGGTATCTTTATAAGCTTAAGCATTGTTTCAAATTGGTGTTTCAATTGACATTTTATTTGGTATCAAAATTTACTATAGATTTCAATTAGTATTTTAATTGACATTTTATTTGGTATCAAAATTTACTATAGATTTCAATTGGTATTTTATTTGGTATCAAAATTTACTATATATTTCAATTGGTATTAAAACTACAAAATGTTTTACTTTCATTGGTACTTTAAAATTTTTGCTTATTTACAAGTGGTATCTCAAAATTTGTTTTGTTGACTTAAGAGATTTCAAAATTTGTTTTAAGATAATTTCGATTTGATTTAAAGTGATTTCAAATTTTTTTGATATGAATTGTCTATATGCAAGGGGAGCTTAACATCTCTTCTATATATAAATTCATGTTGAGTGTATCTTATATTGAGGAGTTTGACATCTCTTCTTTATGTGGTACACGTGTGTAGGGGGAGCTTAACATCTCTACTTATGCATTGTATATTATGCTTTATGTGAGTTAGGATTTTATCATCCCTTCCTCATGTAATGCATGTATGTAGGGGGAGTTAACTTCTCGTCTCTCTTCTTCATGAATGTATATTGCATATATATATATATATCCTTATTGTTTGATTCGTTTTTGCTCCTTTGTTGATGATTTGACAAAAAGGGGGAGAGGTTTTGATTTATATATGCATGTTTATTGACAAAAAAGGGGAGAAATATTTGAAGATCTATATATACATGTTTATTATTTTATAAACAAAAGGGAGGAGAAGATTTTTGGGGAGAAGGATTTTTGCTTCATGCATGTTTATCTCCTTATTTATGCATATATATATTTGTTCAGTTTTATGTATTTTTAAATATCTTATTGTTTATTGGTATACATGAGTTAAGAGGGAGCTTCTATGAAGCTTATCTTTAATCCATGCCATATATAACTCCATGAGTTTTGTCATCATCAAAAAGGGGAGATTGTTGGCCCAGAGCCCATCACTCAAGTTTTGATAATGATTAACTCATGTAGTTATAGTACTAATGATCTTGTGTTTAATTAGTCTCAGATATTTGATCAAGATCTTAGTTGGAGTTTAGCTTCAATAAAGGATTTAAAGTCAAGTTTTGAAGCTAGCACATGTTGATTCAAGAGCTCGCGTATCAAGATTGCATCAAGTACTCAAGAGGAGTCTAGCTCATTGGATTAAGGTTTGGACCAAGTCAAGAAGGAGAAGAAGATTTTCAAAAAGAAGATTTTCAAGATGACTTGTGTCGGGTTTTGTAAGTGTCAAGATTTTGTTTTTAGATAAATGTAAAGGATATATTAGTTGGTGGATTGCTCAAGTTCATATACACTCACACACAAGATTTATATATGTTTTCATAAAAGTTTTTGTTTTGAAAAATACTGGTTTGGTTTTTGAGCTTCAAAATATACATGTGTTTTATTAAAACTTATTTTAGAGCTTAATGTCAAAAACATAGACATTTCATCATATATGTGTAGTGGATCATATCCATACGCAATAAGCTTCAAAAGTTTTAAAATATCTTGTTCTTGTATTTAGAGAAGTTTTGAAAAATCATTTTCAATTTGGAGATAGTTTTTGGAAAATACAGATTTTTATTTAAGCCAAAATTTCTAGATCACAAAAATAGTTCAAAATATTTGTAACATGTTTTGATTTTTACTCATACATATTTGTATATCAATATATATCAATGAACTTATTTTTTTAAAATTTATGAGAATTTATAAGATTTTTTTGAAGGTAAAAAGACTAAGTTTTAATCCCTGAAATTGCTGAACAGGCCTTCTGCAGGTCGACTGGCCGGTCGACTGCACCAGAAGTCGGTCGACCGGGCAGTCGATCGATGTTCACAAACGTGCATAGCCAAGGGCCGTCGACCGCCAGAGAGCTTCTGTTCTCTGTAAATGGCCCCAGTCGACTGGGCGGTCGATCGCTAGGTTATAGTCCAGTTTACGGTCGACCGGCGGTCGACCGCTTTTCCTAACGGTCGAAAATCTGACCGTTAGCGGTCGACCGGGCGGTCGACCGATAGTAGAAAATTCTGCTGAGTTGTTCCCAACGGCTAGTTTTTGGAGCCTATTTATATGGGGCTATTTTGGGCTTTTTTAAATAAGATTTGAAGTGGGTATTCAAGTTAGTTTTTTCTACCTTTTTAAGTGTTTATCTCCACTTGTTTTAGAGCCAAATACTTCCATATCAAAAGAAGAGTTTTTCAAGAATGTTTTGAAAAAGAGATTTCTTGAGTTTTTTACCATAAATTCTATCAAGTTTTTCTCACACATACTTGAGCTATCCATTGCTATATCTATCCTATAGGGATCTTTGTTGTGAGAGCGTTTTAGGTGATCAAAGTGTTTAGATCACCAAGTGTTCTACTTTGTATTTGAGGAGGCGAAGTGGTGGGTTCGCATTATTTTGAGTTCTTGTGGGAGGTCGGTGTAGAGGTGCGGCCTCGACAAGCTAGTGTGCTTGTGTGTGTAGTTCTTGCGGGAACAAGTGAGGGGACTAGTGAGTCCAAGAGTTATAGTGTGAACTTCTTGTAGGTGTTGCGGCACCGAGTGATCTGGTGGGATCAATTCTAGTGGAAATCCTTCATAGTGTTGAAGGCGGGGACGAAGAGCAAGGGTGCTCGAACCTCGAAACAAATCTCACGTGTTGCGATTGCTCTCTCTATCTCTCACTTGTGTTTATATCTTACATGCTCTTATTGTACATATTCATTACTTGCTTGATATACTTGTGCTTATATTGATATATGCTTGGGGATTGTTTGCTCACACTCGTATTCAACCAAGAGAGCCATAGTGGCACCTCAACTCTTATCTAGAGGAATCTTGAGGAGATAGTCCAGAGCCCTTCGCCGGAAATTCAGCTACACTCTTGTATTATACTTGGTGTGTTTAACTTAATAGTTTTTAGTTTCCATAATAGTTTTAATTTCGCATTTAATTCATCATTAGATTAGCTAGTCACCTATTCACCCTCCCTCTAGGGGATTTCATAAAGATGGTTAAGAGTCCTTCTCTTGTTCTTGTAAAGGAAAGGAAAAAATCTTTTGTTAAGTTAAGAAGAAAATGATAGATTGAGAAGGTGGAGAAAATGAAAATGAGTTTATACAAAAAAAATAAAAAGAATAAAGAGTTGATAGTTGGTGATGGAGGTGATCTAAACTAAAATTAAAAGAAAAGAAGAAAACCTAAAAAAACTTACTTACCTTTTCTGGTTGATGACTTACCTTGAACCTTGGTAAGGACTTGCCTCGTCTTGAAGGTGAGTAAAGCATGACAAATAGGATATTTTCTGTTCTCAGACTTAAACTATGAACTTAAATGAAAGTAAAAAATAAATAGAAATGGTTATCCATCACCATGAGCAATCAAGGGCACTTGCAATGGTAAGGCATGTTCGATATAGGTTTCATTTGAATTATCATTAAAAACCAATAAAAGAAAAGTAAGAAGAAGAAGAAGAAGAAGATAAAGAAGAACATGAAAACATAACTTTGATTCGATTCAAATAACAATAATAAAAAAGAAGAACTTACACCGGTGTCACTCTCAGTACAAACTTCACTCTCATTCCTCCATGAAACTCTTCTCTAATCTTTGTTAGATAAATAAAATAAAAATTACATAAAAGAAAAGTAAAAATCTAAGTTACAAACTACATAATAGCCTAATCTATGCTATCTGCTGAATTGTTCCCTCTAGCCTCAGAATTTGCAGGTATTTATAGCAAAAGTATGGAAGGGGGAGGCGTCTGAAGATAAGGGGAGTAAACGCTCCCCCATATCTTAACAAAATGTCAAGGGTACGTCGCAAGGATGTTGCTTGGCCACATCCTGGGAGCAGATCCTTCCCATGGTTTGTTTCGTCTGTTTATATAAGTGGTTTCTCGATTTAAACTCTGAATTTGATGATATCAGTGTTGATCTTCAGCTAATTGAAATAGATTCATAAAATCTGAATTTAACAGTTTTCATTTGGTATTATCTCTCAGATTTACTCTGATCTTTCAGTTGAACATTTGCACTCCTTCTTGATTTTGATTTGATCTGAATTTCAATGAGCTTTTGAGCTCGTTTTCTCTTCCTCTTCTTTGTAAAGGCCCAGAACATAATTAGACAACAAGATAATTAAATAGCAGAGTTTATTAAATAATAAATATGGGAATATGATGATAATTATGCAATATCAGTGACCAATCAAGTAGGAAAAAAATCACAAAGACTCAGGTTTTATGTAAAAACCCATTTTGGGAAACCACGGAGAGGAGGGGAGAATTCACTATCTTTAAAAAATTATAATTTATTCTACAGAGGCAAACTCTGTTCTTCTAGCTAAATATCTCTCAAAATCAAAAAATTCCCTCTGTCCTTTGTTGGCCTAAGTTGCAATTGCCGATTTTTTTGTTTGATGATAACAAAACTTATGCGGTTATTTAGTACTAATCAAGTTTCAAATATTTAAGTACTTTTCAGGGTTCAAGAGAATTCAAAGTGTTTCTTCCTCAAAAAGAAGGTTTTGATATTTTAAGTTTACTCAAGGATGGGATTCAAGATAGGACAATTAAGATTGACATTTTGAAGAAGCCCACTTGAAGATTGCTTGAAGTCATATTGAACCTATTTAAGAAAATAATTTATTAAAGTGTAGAATGTAGAATTGATGCTCAAGAAGTCTTATACAGAAAAATACAAGTTTTCATATCAAGTTTTTTGTTTTATTTGTATTTCACTAAATTAACTTTTGATACATGTCTATATTATTCAAAATTCCATATCCTTTTCAACATGTATATCTTAGCCTATGTGTTGCCAAACAAAAATTCAAAATTGTTTGAAATATTTAAAAATGGATTCTATGGTAAATTCTTTCTAAAAATTGGTTTTTGTGTTAGGTCAGTCGACCATTCTAGTGCAGTAGTTTTGCACTACTACCGGTCGACCGACCGGTCGACTATCTGTGCACATTTCTAGTGTACACATTGTCGGGCAACCGATCGGTCGACCGAGAATAGCTTGAAGTATTTTATTCAGACTTTGGTCGAACAGTCTGAGAAATTTTTCTTCACTATTGTTCTTTGTTGAGATCAGAGACTGGCCGGTTAATTGATGCTCAATGGCTATTTTTGAAATTTAACCTGCCGGTCGACCGATCGATCGACTGATGTCCTGTCTGGTATAGTAATAGCTAGTTTTTAAAATCTGTTTTGTCCTCTTATTCTTCAACGGGTATATTGTTCTTTTTGGGCCAAATCACCATGCTAATACCTTGTTTGATCCCCCTAATATCATTTATAACTTGCCTATATATATGGGTCATTGGGAGAGAATTTAAAAAAAGAGTTTTAGGAAATATTTTGAAAAATCAAGCTTATTTAAAAGAGAAAATTTTTAGCTTCCAAGTTTTCAAGTGCTCTCATTTTCAAATCAATTGCTACAAGTTTTCAGCTTTTAAATTCATTTATTTCAACTGAATTTTTTCTGTTACAAACTTTTTGAGCTTCACTCTCTTATTCTATATTATACGAAGTCTTAAAAGAGAGTGTTTGTGATCTTTATAGTCACTAAGAACTTGTAAAAATCATTAGCTTTTTGCTGCCTCTTGTGTAGAGGATTAAGAGTTGGAGTTATGTACTCTGGTCTTTGTAGGCTGTCTAAAAATCACCAAGACAAGCCCCAAAACGCAGAGATCCAAGATCCAGACGCAAGGCTAAATGTGACAATCAAGACGCGAGAGTCCAAACCCGCATCTCAGCATTAAGGCACGTGGGCCCGACACCCGCATCTCAGCCTCAAGACGCGAGGGTCCGAACCCGCGTCTCAGAACCAAGGCGTGTAGGCTCAAAACCCGCGTCTCAACCTCAAGACGCGAGGGTCCAAACCCGCGTCTCAACCTCAAGACGCGAGGGTCCAAACCCCGTCTCAACCTCAAGGCGCTAGGGTCCAGACCCGTGTCTCGGTTACAACCACCCCGATTATGGCGCCATTCACCGCCCATGTAGCGGGGAAGTTGGCTCTCATCGTGGAGTATTTTTAGGGGACACGTTCACCCCCTACAGCCTATATAAATAGCCCAGTTGCTATGGAGGGGGGAGAGCATCAGAAGAAATCAAAGGGCATCAATAGACATAAAGAGACCGAGAGATATCAACAGGCGCGACACATACAGAGAGAGAGAGCTCGACTCTTCAAGCTAACTTGCTGCGTACAAGTTGCTCTTCGCCTACCTTCTCTTTTAGAGTTTTGGTAGACGGGGCTGAGTTACTCCTTCTACCTGCCAAGGAGAAGATCCCTTGACGGTCCAGACGGTCATCTGGTCAACGGAGAACAAGATTCACTCTCCACCGCCACACGAAGAACCCAGCACTAAACAAAGGGGGGATTCAAGCTTCAACATCCTCCCTCCCTTGTAACCGGAAGATTAGTCTGTTGTAATTTTTCATCTGATTCAAGAAAATTTTACACCTCCTTCTTTTTCGTGTCCAACAAGAGATGGCGACTCCGCTGGGGAATACGTTTGTCACTGACGAACAAGCCGTGGCGCAGGATGATCTCCTCCGTAGGGGGAAAATGGTCGAGACACTTGTTGTGGAGTTCGACCAGGAGAAATTCGAAGAGTTTCCATCTTCTGGCTCCAAGAGTCCAAAGACCCGCGTCTGTCGCAGGGTCTCGGCGGGGAATAACTCCGAAGCTCGATCTGAGGCTCTCTTGGGCGCCACTGCTACGGTCCCTTGTGCACAGAAGACCCGCGTCAACGCCTCTCAGAAGGCCAGCGTGGTCTCACGCGCGACTGCTGCTGCGACCAACTGCGTCGCACAAAAGACCCGCGTCAGTGTCCCTCAGAGGACCCGCGTGGTTAAAAACCCTGATGTTCAGCATCAGGATGTTGTCGGTTTCTCTCCTCCTCCGCGACGCAACCGAAATGCTGAGCGTCGACAGAGGAGACGCGCGCGTCAGCTTCAAGCTGGAACCATTGGTTGTCCGACTGAGGCTAAACGCGACATGCAATCTGGCGCTTTGCCCGCGGCACGTCCAGTACGTGAAATCCGCGTTTGGCGGCCCAAGTGCGTAACTCCTCAAGTTGAGTCCTCTGAAGACCAGCTTACCAAACGCCAAAGCGAAGCTTCTGCGTCTCGTCAAACGCAAGAAACACGCGCTCACAGGCATGGGGCCCAGCAGCCCACTCTCTCTCACCCGTCTCTGCCCGGACGCACCAGGCATCAACGCAAGACTCGCGTCTCATCTCAACAGAGACGCCAGGCGTGCATCAGACAGCCGCGACGCGAAAGCTGCGTCCCTGAAGTCTGCGTCCATTCTGCACAGCACATGGATGCCTCCCGTCTTCGACGTTGTGAGGCTAGTCTCTTTGATCCCTCTTCCATAGATTTGAGGGATTATTTAACAAAGAAAAGAAGTGCCCACCAGGTCACTTCATTTTGCTGCTGCCAACGGCTCATCTCCATGCTCTCGGAGTGCCGTTGTGGGTCGAGTGTGCACCAACAGTCTTAAGTTAGACAGCTGACCTCGATCCCCCCGTCAGCCAAAAGAAGGCGCTCCCATAGAAGGAGAATCTTCTCTGACGTTGAATACCCGGAGCTTACTGCGAACATGACAAGCAGAAGCAAGGGAAAAGGACTTGCAGTCAGCTCAGATGAGTCTGACTCTGAACCGGAAGGGGTGTATCAACACACTCGTACCCGGACTGGGGCCATTCCCCCGGTTGACTATAATGTCTTAGCCCATGGCATTAAAGTGAACGATTCCCACTCCGCCGTAGTGGAATCAGGGGCTTCAAACTCCTCCGTTGAGAAGGAGACCTCTGCCTACATGACAGGCACTCCTGATGAGACAGCTAGACGTCTGGAACAGATCCAAAAGAGACAAATGGAGATGATTGTGTCTCAACAGGAATCTATCGATGCTATCAAGCTGGCGCTTGCACAGCTGCTCGAAGACAGGAGGAGATCTCCTCCTAGGAGGTCGAGGGACAGAGAGAGAAAGGGAGGAAGCTCATCTTCCGAGCCTTCTGAAGAGAAGCCTCGATCTACTTCTGGCTCGTCCAAACCCTCGTCAAAGGGCGACCGAGACCCAGGGAAGGCTCATGCTAAAAGGATGAGTCAATTGGAGGAACGCCTCAATGCCCTTGCCAGTCGCAAAGACCTCCAAGAAGCTGGAGTGGTCCGGCCCTATCCAGCTGAGTGGGATTTAGTCCCGTACCCTCCTAAGTTCAAGGCTCCAACCCTCCAAGCCTTTGATGGGAAGGGGTCCCCTAATCAGCACATCTACTACTTCAAATCCCAAACCGGGAATGTAGTAGATAATGACGCCATCCTGGCGCGACTGTTCATCGGCACCCTGAAAGGGTTGGCCTTTGAGTGGTTCATGAAACTCCCGGAAGGTTCTATCAAGAACTGGGGCGACTTGGAGAAGCTGTTCTTAACACGCTTCTTCGAAGATGACTCCGAGGTCACAATGCCCACCCTGTTAGCTACGAGACAGCGAAAGGGAGAGTCCGTCAAATCTTTCGTGGAAAGATTTCGGAACGTGGCACTCCGGTGTCCAAGCGGTATGACCCAGGCCACCCTGGTGGAAACATGCCGCCACAACCTCCAAACTTCACTCCTTGCTCAAATAGGAGTTGCTGAAAGCCGCACCTGGAAACAATTAGTCCAACAAGGTGAACAGGCTGAGGAGATTGTTGCCCGCGTCAGGGCAGAAGAAGGCAAGCCGCGGCCCGGAGAGGTCAACTAGGCGAGCGCCAGACACCTCCCTCCAGACAAAGCGGAAGGATAATTTGGCGACGGAGACCAAATCTCCCACCAAACCTCAACCAGCCAAGGCGAGTGGCTCTTCAAGCCAACCCCGCGCCAACAAGCAGTATTCCTTCAAGGAGGAACATGTCGATTCGCTCTTCAAGCTACTCAACAAGAGCAACCGACTGAAGCTCCCTGAGGCCAGGCGCCCTCAAGAAGTCAGCAAGACCGACAACCCCAACTACTGCTTGTACCACAGGATGTTGGGACACCCTACCAGAAGCTGTTACATCTTCAAGGACATCCTTCAGGCTCTGATTGACGCGGAGGTGTTGAAACTCCGACCAGAACAGAAGGAGGTGACAGCCAACATGACGTCGGTTCTCCAGTTTGGAAAACAACCTCCAGCACCTGCAGGGGTGTGATTAGTCTCTAATTTTGCATAATTTTCATCACATTCTCATATTTATTTGATAAAAAATTCTGCTAATAATACCTTGCTTGCTTGACTCTAGGTCCATGGTGTGCAAAGGAAGAAGAAGACCAAAATCACCATTTAATTGGTGATTAAAAGCCTACCAACTAGCCATTGACTTTAGAGTGAAGATCTGGTCAGTACAGGGGGTCAAATCGCAAATCCCAGAACCCAGACGACCAGAGGACAGTATGGGCGACACGCTACCCAAAAATGGGCGCGCGCCGCCCTGACTTTGACGCGGAATCGCGGCATTTGCCGCGCTTCCGCGGCAAAGTTGGCGCGCGCGCGCCCAGTTTTTGGGCCACGTGCAGTGCACGTGGCCCCCTTTCTCCTGAAGTCTATAAATAGCCCCCTGGGGTCCCGAATGCAGGCAGAGTGGAGTTTAGGCAAAAGTTGTAGTCTTGTCTTTAGTTTGTTGTTGTTGTTGTAGTTCTTCTTCTAGTTTTAGGTCTTAGCCATTAAAGAGAAAGAGAGAGAGAGTGTGTAAAGTGTTGTATTTGAAGGGTGATAAGATAATACAAGTACTACTTCTCTTCCTTCTTTCATTTACTTGTCTTTGCATTTACTTTTATTTCCTTGTTGTAGTGTAACTTCTTCTTTCTTCTTTACTTCTTTTACTTTGTTGTAGTGTAACTCCCCCTTTCCCTTTTACCCCTTTTACTTTGTTGCTTCTTTATTGATGGCTAACTAACTTTTTCATAGCATGGCTAACTAACTACTAACCCACTAATTTCTAACACTTGTTTGATAACCCGTATGAGTCAATAGTGCCAAACAAAGCCTTGTGCAAATGAGAGCTATGGCATCTTAAGACGAGGGTTCTAATTCTAATTTATCTACAAGTATCTATTTTCTTATATTTCATACTTAATTCGTTTTGATGATCTATGAGTTGTGTTTTACTTGTTAGACTCTTTTCCTTTTAAACTTTGCCGATACCGATAGTGCACTCGAGTCTTCCCTTATTCTCGCCTTCTAACGGATCTTGATATGGGAATGTCCGAGTTTTTGCCGTGTAAGGCTAAGTTATAGGATGAACTCTCACTCGATTTTCACGTGATTAGTTCAATGCACAAGTGTCTTGTTTGCCTATGATCCATCGTGAGGCTATCTTCAAAAAGTTAGAAATTAGTGGGAGCACTTAGTAGAAAGTTAGCCATGCATTTTTACAACTAAGAAAAAAAAATCACTTTTACAAACCAACAAAACGTATTCCAACAATTTCTAAAAATACTTGTTTTCACTTTTCAAATTCTTTATTTGGAAACAAGAACTTTCTTTCTTCTTGAACTTTGAAAGCCGCATCAAGCTTCTATCGCTCTCCCTCCTTGTGGATACGACCCGTATAGCCACTCGCTACTACGGAAGAATCGCAAAAGCAGTAACATCAGCCCACACTTCCTTCTCTTATTTAATACTTGCTTTTTACGCGATCAAATTTTGGCGCCGTTGCCGGGGAGGGAACGGCTTTATTGTTCACTACTAAAGATTGTTCTTTGTTTTCTTTTGTGTGTAGGAGAAGAACCAAGGAGCTCACCATCACGGGAAGCAAAAGAGGTGGTCAAGGACATTGCGCGATGATTTATTTGCCCTCGGAAAAATTCGTGTAAAAGCGAGTTTTTCCGATTGAAGTACTAACGCACTCGTTTGCAGGGTTGCCGAACGCCGCTAAAAAAAAAAGTGCTTTCAATTTTTTTTCGTTTCCTTGGATGCTTCACTATATGCATGTGTAATAAATTCAACAGAAATCCACTTGTTGCTTAATTAAAATTTGAATTAGACGTTTGCATTTAGGGCACGTGTCTATTTCAATTCATTTCAATTTCTGTTGAAGAGTGCTGGAGACAAGGTACGTGTGCATTCATATAGATTAGGACCAACATTTTGAAGTGATTTACCGCTTTGAGTGTTACCTTGTTATGAATAAACTGTACACTTGCACAATTGACTTTAAGGGCAAAACCCAAATAAACAAGATAAGGTGGGGGTTTCATCACCCTTCCTTAGCCCAAAAACCATCTCCAAGTGCACTCACTTTTTCCCAAGCCTTAATTAAAAATCAATAGACGTTGGACCTAGGGACATCTCGGACTCACTAAGAGATTAACCGAGGTTGAAAATTGTAAGAACTTTACTCCTGCAAAATCGGTGTCTAGGAAAGTGGATTTAGAGGTAAAGCCTCGAAAGCTCCGTGGTTTGGCATAATTAGGCCCGTGGCTCCGCCCGGATACCTCCCCCCGAGCTTTGCCCTTTCCTGGCCGATTAGCTTGTAGTCGAGTTCCTACAACAACCTTCCCCGGAGAATCGACCAGTTAGGAGTCGTCTAGGTCCAGGTACCTTAAACTAAGGCTTGTGGTTGTTTTTCTCTCTTTTGTTTGTTTTTTATTCTTTTTTCGATTGTTTGTTGTTTTCACGTTGGTTGTGGTGTGCTGAATGCAAGAGTGGGTGAGAGATCCATCAACTTCCAGATTAACAAGAAACATCTCGTTACCCTTGCATCCAGAACCGGTGATGGCATCACTTCAGGATAGATTTTACCCAATAAGAACTTCACTTCCATCTTGCATAAAACTTCCTGAAGCAAACGGAAATAATTTTGAGTTAAAGCCCCATTCATTAACACTCTTCCGAAATTCCATGGTTTAGAATCAGAGGACGCATACTTCTTTGTTAGGAAATTTGAAGAAGTATGCCTCATGATGCGAATACCCCAGCTAGGAGACGATGCCGTTAGGTTACGTTTCATCCCTTTTTCCCTAAAGGATCTAGCTAAGAAATGGTTGTACAGTCTGGCAGCAGATTCAGTCACTACGTGGGATGATTTCGTCAAGGCTTTCTTGAAGAAATTTTACCCAATTCACAAAACTGCCCTCATTAGGAAGAACATCATGCAGTTTAAGCAAGACCCGAGCGAACCCTTTTGGAGATACTTTGAGCGATTCAAAGATCTCCTAGCTCAATGCCCTCATCACGGTGTGGAGAAATGGCGTCAGTGCCAGATTCTCTACGATGGTCTAGACTATCAGACTAAGACCCTGTTAGAAACGATGTGTCAGGGAGGGTTCTTGCAGAAGGATGAGAATCAGGGTTGGGATTTATTTGAGGACTTAGCTGAGAAAACCCTGCAGTGGGAGCCAGCCTCAGAGAAACCTAGGAATTCACAGTCTATAGCTTCAAGAGGAGGGCTCCTATCTTTAGAAACATCCATAGATGCTGAGGCCAAGATTGCTACCCTGATGAGAAGGATAGAGGCTCTAGAAACAAAAGAGCCTGCTAGTGTCAACCAGATCAACCCACCACCAATTCACAATCCAGGTTGTTCATATTGTCAGGCACCGAACCATGTCTTCGAAGAGTGCCCTATTTTCCATGCCCAACAAGTGCCACAGGAACACATGAACGCGGCTTACTCACGGCCGCTTCACAACCCCTACTCACAGACATACAATCCCGGTTGGAGGAATCATCCCAATTTCTCCTGGGCCCCAAACAATCCTCCCAGGCCCAATTTCTCCAACAACTTTCACCATCCTGCTCCTCCACCACCTTTCCCAGTCAAGCCCCATCTTCCTCCTCCCAAGGCTCTCCAATGGAAAAGAAAATCAATAAATTGGAGGAGAGCATTGAGGCTTTCATTAAGTCCCAGTCTGCTTTCATGCAGAACCAGGGACAAACTCTGAACAGTCATTCACAAGCCATATCTAGGTTGGAATTGCAGATGAGCCAGTTAGCTAGCTCCCTAAGTGAGAGACCTAAGGGTACCTTGCCTAGTCAGCCATTAGTTAACCCAAAAACCTCCAACCAAGCATATGAAGTTCAGGATCCATCTCTCAACCACTGTAATGCTGTTCACACACTGAGATCTGGAAAGAAGGTAGACAACCAGGTCTACCAACCAAAGAGTCCAGTCCATCCTGATCCCAATCAAGCCTCCACTTCTGCTAGTGCCTCCCAATCCGCTCCACAAACATCTGATAAGGACCAAGCTGCTGAACAAGTTCATAAGCCTGTAGCACCCTTTCCCAATAGGCTTAGGAACAACAATAAAAACATGCACATGGAGAAAATGCTAGAGATGTTCCACCAGGTTAAATTGAATGTGCCACTTCTAGACGCTATCCAACAAGTCCCGGCTTATGCCAAATTTCTGAAGGATATGTGTACTAAGAAGAGAAAGACCAATGTGCCCAAGAAAGTGTTCTTGGCCACTAACATAAGCGAAATTCTGTCTGGTCCCATTCCGGTGAAGTATAAGGATCCCGGATGTCCCACCATTTCCTGCACCATAGGACAGACCGAAATCAGTAGAGCGCTTCTTGACCTGGGAGCAAGTATCAACTTGCTACCTCTCTCTGTGTACCAGCAACTTGGGTTGGGTGAGCTAAGCCCAACTCGAGTCACCATTCAGCTAGCTGACCGTTCTGTGAAGATCCCGAAAGGGAAAATCACAGACGTCCTCATCCGGGTCGGGGATTTCATTTACCCCGTTGACTTCATTGTTCTAGAGACCCAACCTGTGTCAAATCTTAGGTCTCAGACTCCCGTCATCTTAGGGCGCCCGTTCCTAGCCACAGCCAATGCCATAATTAACTGTAGGAATGGGTCCATGCGATTAACTTTCGGAGACATGACGAAGGAAGTCAATGTCTTCAATCTTGGAAGACAACCTAGGGATGTCAATGATCAGACGTTTGAGGTCAATTCCATTGAAAACCTGACCAGTGAGCATGGGGAATGCTTGGAGATAGAGACTGAGGCAGAATTCGATCTGGAGGATGAGGAATTCAATTTAGACCAGATCGTAGATTCAGCAGTGGATTGGGCATCAAGCCCCAGTGTACCGTATCCTAGGATTGAAAGCCCAGAGATTGCCTCCAATAAAGAAACACCTTCCTTAGAGCTTAAAGACCTGCCTGAACACCTCAAGTACGCCTACCTGGGCGGAAAGGACACCTTGCCAGTCATCATAGCATCCCACCTGACTGCGCAACAAGAGGACAGCTTAATGTCTATTCTGGAAAGACATAAGGAAGCCATTGGATGGACAATGAAGGACATCAAGGGAATCAGTCCAGCCATAGTGCAGCACAGGATTCATTTAGTCGATGAAGCAACCCCTAGGAGGGACCCACAACGTAGGCTTAACCCTCTCATGCAAGAGGCAGTGAAGGCCGAAATTCTGAAACTATTAGATAATGGGATCATTTATTCCATTTCTGATAGCCAATGGGTTAGCCCGGTTCATGCGGTCCCAAAGAAGGCTGGCTTTACGGTAGTAGAAAATGAGGAAAAAGAGTTGATACAAATAAGACTGCCTACCAAGGTTCGTGTTTGTATCGACTACAGGAAGTTGAATGCTGCTACCCGTAAAGACCACTTCCCGCTACCCTTCATCGACCAAATGCTTGAGCGTTTGGCTGGACATGAGTACTACTGCTTTCTGGATGGGTACTCGGGGTACAATCAAATCCCCATTGCTGCAGAAGACCAGGAAAAGACGACATTCACTTGCCCGTTTGGAACCTTTTCTTATAGACGCATGCCTTTTGGGTTGTGCAATGCTCCTGCAACGTTCCAACGGTGCATGCTTAGTTTGTTCTCTGATATGGTGGAACGTTTTCTTGAGATTTTCATAGATGACTTCTCCATCTACGGAGATTCATTTGATCAATGTCTTCATCACTTAGAGTTAGTGCTACAAAGATGCATTGAGAAGAACCTAACTCTAAACTGGGGAAAATGTCACTTTATGGTGAAACAAGGGATTGTCCTGGGCCATGAGATTTCACGGAGAGGCATAGAAGTAGATAAGGCTAAGGTAGAAGTGATTGCTAAGCTTCCACCCCCCAAAAGCATCAAGGATATTAGATCCTTTTTAGGGCATGCTGGGTTCTACCGACGGTTCATTAAGGACTTTAGCAAAATTGCTAGGCCCTTAACTAACCTGCTCGCTAAGGACGTGCCCTTTGACTTCAATGAGGAATGTTTCAAGTCATGGGGGAAGCTTAAGCAAGAACTGATTTCTGCACCTATCATTTCTGCCCCTGATTGGGCCCATCCATTTGAGATCATGTGTGATGCATCTGACTTTGCTATTGGCGCTGTTCTAGGACAGCGAATCAATAATAGGCAGCACGTGATCTACTATTCGAGTAGGACCTTAAATGATGCTCAACAGAACTATACAACGACTGAGAAGGAATTCTTGGCCGTTGTCTTTGCGTTAGAAAAGTTCCGGCCCTACTTGTTAGGTTCGAAAACAGTGATTTTCACAGATCACTCGGCTCTTAAATACCTCATGTCCAAGAAAGAAGCAAAAGCCCGACTGATTCGGTGGATTCTTTTGCTTCAAGAATTTGACTTAGAAATCAGGGATAAGAGAGGTATAGAAAATGTGGTCGCTGATCATCTCTCGCGAATTCCGAATGCACCAACCATCCGAGCTCCGATCAATGAGGATTTCCCTGATGAGCACATCCTAGCCATTCTTAAGGAACCCTGGTATGCTGACATCGTTAATTACCTGGCCACAGGACAATTACCCGCTGACTGGACAAAGCAAGACCAATACCGCTTCTGTGCCCAAGTACGGTACTTCTTCTGGGAAGAACCGTATCTTTTTAAGTATTGTCCCGACCAAATAATTAGACGATGTATACCCGAGGAGGAACAGTGAAGTGTGCTTAGTTTTTGCCATGACCTTCCATGCGGAGGACACTTCGGTCCCCGCAAGACTGCAGAGAAGGTTCTACAAAGTGGATTCTACTGGCCCACTTTGTTCAAGGATTCATATCATTTTTGCAAGTCATGTGCAAACTGTCAGAAGGTAGGGAAAATTTCTAGAAGAGACATGATGCCCCTAAACCCAATCCTTGAAATAGAAATTTTTGATGTTTGGGGCATCGATTTCATGGGACCATTCCCCAACTCCTTCGGCAACCAATTCATTTTGGTTGCTGTCGACTATGTCTCTAAGTGGGTAGAAGCTGTACCAACCAAGACGAATGATAACAAAGTGGTTGTCAAATTCCTCAAAGAGAACATCTTCTCCCGGTTTGGTACCCCGAGAGCGATAATTAGTGATAATGGATCACATTTCTGCAACAGAGTTTTTGAAGCTCTGATGCGAAAATATTCCATTAATCACAAGTTATCAACCCCGTATCATCCCCAGACAAATGGGCAGGTTGAGGTTACCAACCGACAGATCAAGCTCATTCTGAAAAAGTCTGTCGGTCAAAACCGAAAGGATTGGTCGGTTAAGCTCAATGATGCATTGTGGGCTTACCGTACTGCATTTAAGACAATCCTGGGGATGTCTCCTTACAGACTCGTGTTTGGAAAAGCCTGTCATCTGCCAGTAGAATTAGAACACCGGGCCCTCTGGGCAATTAAGCAACTCAACTTTGACCTGACCAAGGCCGGTGCTTAGGAAACTGCAGATTTCTGAATTAGAAGAGATACGGAATGAAGCTTATGAGAATGCACAAATCACCAAGAGCAGAACAAAACTTTTTCATGACCAAATCATAACCCGGAAAACCTTTGCACAGGGAGATAGGGTTCTGCTATACAACTCTAGGCTTCATATTTTCGCGGGAAAGCTAAAAACTCGTTGGTCGGGACCGTTCATTGTGCGCACTATTTTCCCACACGGTGCTGTGCTTATTGCCGACCCTAAAAATAACACGGAGTTCAAAGTGAATGGGCAAAGACTGAAGCCCTTCTTGACCACAGAGCCGATGATCCCAGACGATAGTGTGCTGACTCTTTTTGTCCCATCATACACCTAACCACAACAACTATTTAAAAAAATGAAAAAAAAACAAAAAAAAAACAAAAAAAAAAACAAAAAAAAATGTTTATATGCTTACCCCGTGTACATTCTTTTTGCCATTTCTTTAGCCTCTTCGTACGTGGCCAAACCGAGTCCACAAAGACGGTAATATCATTCCTTCCCCTATTTATTGTATTTGCATTTTTCATCTACATTCATTGAGGACAATGCATTAGATAGGTGTGGGGGGTGCTAACAGTTTTCCTTTTCCTTTTACTTCTTTCAAAAAAAAAAAATTTATAAAAAAAATAATAAAAATAAAAAAAATACAGATTGAAAAGAAATTTCATACTCTTTATAAAAATACCAAAAGACTGTAGGAATTACGGGAACCTTAGTAATAAATCTTTATTTTTGCCTAAGTAAAAAAGAAAGAATGGTTTGACTAAAAAGATAGGAGGGATAAGAAAAATAACTTATATCTTTTATTTAGCCTTAGTAGAATATGCATAATTCACACACACATGCTTGGGATTTAGAGACACAACTCTTGAAAAAAAAAAAGAGCTGGATAATTGTGCCTCAAGAAGCATGATTATTCATGCCAAAAAAAAAAAAAAAGAAAGAAAAAGAAAAGCTGGATAATTGTGCCTCAAGAAGCATAATTACTCACGCCAAAAAAAAAAAATTATAATAAATCTTGATTTCGTGGCCTACTCCACTCGCATATTTAACCTGAAGGGTGTTTTTCCACCTGGTGCCCTAAGACCATCTGGTTTGGGAGTCATCGGTTCGATGTGTGCTACATGAGTGAAGTAGAAAGCTTAATGGAACCAGGAATAATAAGTAAATATTAATAAAATAATATTCAAAGTTATGTTGAAAAATCTCAAGCACATCACACTGCCACGGTATGCATATCTATCTAAAGCAAAATAAAAGAATGAGTTAGAAGTACAAGATCCTTTCTAAATTTAAAGAAAAACCATAATTTCTTCTTTTATGAAGGCTAAAATATAAGAGGACTTACGAGGGTTAAACCTAATTCTTACATCATTCGGTCATTTTTACTTAGATAATTGAAAGTTCTTTTTCATGTATATATATGTATATATAAATTTCTAACAACTAATTTCTTTTCCTTATTGGATTTTGTGGGTGCAATCCGCTAAAAACCCTCAGGAGACAACACTCCTCCTCTAGGGGAAACCTAGAGGTTTAAAGGCTTGTTGCACATGCTCAGTGCAATCGCGTTACCTGCGAAAGTGGTATAATAATCGTCTCATTTTTGTTTTGCTCGGACGAGCAAAAAGATAAGTGTGGGGGTGTGATTAGTCTCTAATTTTGCATAATTTTCATCACATTCTCATATTTATTTGATAAAAAATTCTGCTAATAATACCTTACTTGCTTGACTCTAGGTCCATGGTGTGCAAAGGAAGAAGAAGACCAAAATCACCATTTAATTGGTGATTAAAAGCCTACCAACTAGCCATTGACTTTAGAGTGAAGATCTGGTCAGTACAGGGGGTCAAATCGCAAATCCCGGAACCCAGACGACCAGAGGACAGTATGGGAGACACGCTACCCAAAAATGGGCGCGCGCCGCCCTGACTTTGCCGCGGAATCGCGGCATTTGCCGCGCTTCCGCGGCAAAGTTGGCGCGCGCGCGCCCAGTTTTTGGGCCACGTGCAGTGCACGTGGCCCCTTTCTCCTGGAGTCTATAAATAGCCCCCCTGGGGTCCCGAATGCAGGCAGAGTGGAGTTTAGGCAAAAGTTGTAGTCTTGTCTTTAGTTTGTTGTTGTTGTTGTAGTTCTTCTTCTAGTTTTAGGTCTTAGCCATTAAAGAGAAAGAGAGAGAGAGTGTGTAAAGTGTTGTATTTGAAGGGTGACAAGATAATACAAGTACTACTTCTCTTCCTTCTTTCATTTACTTGTCTTTGCATTTACTTTTATTTCCTTGTTGTAGTGTAACTTCTTCTTTCTTCTTTACTTCTTTTACTTTGTTGTAGTGTAACTCCCCCTTTCCCTTTTACCCCTTTTACTTTGTTGCTTCTTTATTGATGGCTAACTAACTTTTTCATAGCATGGCTAACTAACTACTAACCCACTAATTTCTAACACTTGTTTGATAACCCGTATGAGTCAATTGTGCCAAACAAAGCCTTGTGCAAATGAGAGCTATGGCATCTTAAGACGAGGGTTCTAATTCTAATTTATCTACAAGTATCTATTTTCTTATATTTCATACTTAATTCGTTTTGATGATCTATGAGTTGTGTTTTACTTGTTAGACTCTTTTCCTTTTAAACTTTGCCGATACCGATAGTGCACTCGAGTCTTCCCTTATTCTCGCCTTCTAACGGATCTTGATATGGGAATGTCCGAGTTTTGCCGTGTAAGGCTAAGTTATAGGATGAACTCTCACTCGATTTTCACGTGATTAGTTCAATGCACAAGTGTCTTGTTTGCCTATGATCCATCGTGAGGCTATCTTCAAAAAGTTAGAAATTAGTGGGAGCACTTAGTAGAAAGTTAGCCATGCATTTTTACAACTAAGAAAAAAAAATCACTTTTACAAACCAACAAAACGTTTTCCAACAATTTCTAAAAATACTTGTTTTCACTTTTCAAATTCTTTATTTGGAAACAAGAACTTTCTTTCTTCTTGAACTTTGAAAGCCGCATCAAGCTTCTATCGCTCTCCCTCCTTGTGGATACGACCCGTATAGCCACTCGCTACTACGGAAGAATCGCAAAAGCAGTAACATCAGCCCACACTTCCTTCTCTTATTTAATACTTGCTTTTTACGCGATCAGGGTGGTCCCAATCCCAAAAGGAGAACTAAGAGTGGTCAACACAGACCCTTACCAGCAGCAGGAGAAGGGCTTGGTACCCGTCCCTACGCCTCAAGGGGAAATCATGTGGGTCCACCCTGACCTAGTGGACAGCCAGCAGTGGACTACTGTAACCAACAGGAAGTCCAAAGGCAAGGCAAAAGCTTCGTCCTGCCATGTGGTATGTGCTTCATCCCAAGAAGCAGAGGATGATGTTCTCCACTGACTGATTCAGAAGAGGAAACAATAGTCTTGGCCGCAGAGCCCAACCAACCAATGACGGGGACTCGTTCAGGACAGCCCTACTTGAAGCAGTACGGCGAAGTGGCGGCAAACCCTCCACAACTGGCTGCAGAGCCAACTAGGCCCTCCACGAAGCCACCAGTGGAGAAACAAAAAGAGACTCGATTCTCTCGAGCTCTTCAAAAGGGTATAGCGGAAGGATCCACAACGCCTTACCGCTTTGATGTCTTGGCTCAATTGGCTAACATCCCGGCGCGGATCACCCTGTATGAGCTTCTAAGACTATCAAAGTCGACCAGGGAGGCTCTATAAGAAGCTCTGGCAAATGCTGAGTCTTTATGACCCAGGTGCCAAAGAAGGAAGATGTAGAGAATTGTCTCCACACCTCCCAGAATGCTCCCTGCATTACCTTCACGGCAGATGATATGCAGGTTAAAGGGAAGCATGATCGACCCCTGTACTTCACAGGTTATATCGGATCATCTGAGGTGAACCGCATTCAGGTAGATCCAGGGTCCGCATTGAGCATCATGCCCCGCCGAGTCATGCAACACCTCGGCATCCCTACCCACCGTCTGAGCCCTACACAGACAACCATCTACGGGTTCAATGCCAACGGCACCCGTCCGATGGGGAAGATCAAGCTTAAGTGCCAGATTGGGAGCCTCAAGTTGGAGGTGACGTGCTACGTCATCGATGCCGACACTTCCTACAATCTGCTGCTGGGACGACCATGGATCCACCGCAACTCCATCGTTCCCTCCACTCTTCACCAAGTCATGAAATACATTGACGCGAGTGGGAAGGTGCAAACGTTGGTTGCCGAAAGGTATCCATTTAAGGGGGTCGAAAATTATTTCACGGACTCCCTCCTATATCAGGATCCGGTGGATGAAACCCCGCAACTGGAGGTGCCAGACTCTGGTAATGAGGCTGACACTGAGCCCGAGCAAGAAGAGTGCCTGTGGAAGTTGGAACCACTTGTAAAGAGCACTAATAAGCTCGATGTTGATAATACCACCGACGATGCAGGCGGTTGGTATATTAATGAGAATTTAGACTTTGAGTATTTTTCTGCGTGTGCATCCGATTCAATACCGTCGGATACTAGTACCGACGTAGACGATGACATCTGGTCGGCAATGGATGCTTTGACATCATTGCATGTACCAGTAAAATCATCTTTCGGGACATACCAGGATAATGGTGATGCGCAGGAATCTATATTCATGGTTCTGACAAGACGAAAAGGCCAAAAACCAATCCTTTTTGGGCGAATGACGACTGAACCAACGCCCCGCGAAGAATCGGAAAGTGAGGAGGAATCCCCTCAGCTCAGTCATTATGAACCAAAAGCGCTCAAAATGATGAAGTGCATGGGGTATGATCTAACCAACAGACCCGGGTTGAACTTCGGCAAAGGAAGGAGAACGCTACTTCGATCCTTTGTGCCGAAAGGGAAGGCCCCCGATTATTATCATCGGAAGCGCCGGGGGTTGGGCTATGTATCAACTCCGGTCCCATCAGCCTCCGATTCTCAAGAATCGTCGAGCAACGATTACTCTTCAGACACATCATCTTGGGAGACAGATGTCAGTGTCGGCAACATCTTCAAGGAACTTTCAGTGAACATGGTTTCGACAAGCCACCTGGAAGATGGAAATGAAGAAATGATCCAATCTGATACATATCCTTGGATCAAACATTTAAATGCTCTTTGGGATACCCGCTTTGAACAGCGTGAGCCACCCACAGAAGACAAGGTTGTTCAGATCAACCTAGGAGATGAGGCTAACCCTAAGCCCATCTTCATAAGTGACGGCCTGTCACCTTCAGAGAAGAAGGATCTAATATCTCTTGTACAAGAGTATATAGACGTCTTCGCCTGGAATTATGAGGACATGCCAGGACTTGATCCTCAAGTGGCCATGCACCGCCTCAACATCAATCCGGACGTAAAGCCTGTCAAACAACAACAGCGACGGTTTCGCCCAGAAATAATGGAGGCAATTCAATCAGAAGTCAGAAAACTTATTGATTCTGGCTTCATCAGGGAAGAACAACATCCCGACTGGGTAGCCAACATCGTCCCCGTTTCCAAGAAGAACGGGAAGATCAGGATCTGCATCGACTTCCGCGATCTAAACGAGGCCTGCCCCAAAGACGAATTCCCATTGCCAATCACAGATGTTATGATTGACAATACTTGTGGATTCGAACGAATGTCCTTCATGGACGGATTCTCAGGATACAATCAAATCAAAATGTATCCTGATGATGAAAAGCATACCTCCTTCAGGACTCCTCTAGGGGTATATTGCTATACTGTCATGCCTTTTGGACTGAAGAATGCGGGGGCAACCTACCAAAGGGCCATGAATGCCATTTTCCATCAGCAAATGCGCAAAACGGTGGAATGTTATGTCGATGACATTGCGGTGAAAAGTCGCATTAAAGGAGATCACATAGCTGATCTGAAGGTGGTCTTCGACATCATGCGGGCTCATCAATTGAAGATGAACCCCACCAAGTCCTTCCTGGGGGTAGCCAGTGGCAAATTCCTAGGATTTGTTGTGACTTCCACAGGAATCCATTTGGATTCGGAGAAAGTCCGCGCTATCCAAGAGATGCAACCCCCGAGAAACCTCAAGGAACTTAGGGGTTTACAGGGTCGATTGGCGTACATCCGCAGGTTCATCTCAAACCTCTCCGGAAGATGCCAGCCCTTCGCTAAGTTGATGAAGAAGGGTGTCTCGTTCATTTGGGACGATGCTTGCCAACAAGCATTTGAGGAAATCAAACAATACCTCACCCAACCACCAGTCCTTGCAGCCCCGGTGTCCGGAAAGCCTTTCCTGGTGTACGTCCGGGCAATGGACCATTCTTTGGGAGCTCTACTAGCTCAGAATGATGAAGAAGGACGAGAACAGGCAATCTACTATCTGAGTAGAACAATGATCGGAGCCGAACATCGGTACAACCCGATCGAGAAGAAATGTTTGGCACTAGTGTTCGCCATTCAAAAAATGCGACACTATCTGGTAGGCCAGACTATAAATGTCATATCAAAAGTCAACCCCCTGAGGTTACTTATGACAAAGCCTTCTTCACTAAATGGCCGGCTGGCAAAGTGGGCCATGTTGCTATCCCAGTATGATATGCACTTTCTGCCGCAGAAAGCCATTAAGGGACAAGCGGTGGCAGACTTCCTAGCTGAACACCCAGATCCGAGGGCAGCCAAAGTCTACGAGGATCTCCCAGACGAAGTGGCCGAAGTCTACCTGACTCAGACATCGTTCGAAAGTCAAGTGTGGCAACTTTTCTTCGACGGTGCATCAAGGACAAGCCCCAAGGGACACGTAGTGGCGGGGGTAGGAGTAGTACTTGTCTCCCCACAAAATTATGTGATCCCCCGAGCTGTCTCGCTAACGGAGCCTTGTTCCAACAATGTGGCGGAGTACAATGCTCTATTGATCGGGATGCAGCTCGCCGATGAGATTGGCGTTAAAAATCTCGAGGCATGCGGTGACTCTAAACTCATCGTCAGCCAAATTCGCGGGGAGTACGAAGTCAGACATGAAGTACGAAGTCAGACATGAAGACTTAGTACCCTATTACAACGCAACTATCCGCATGGCCGAGGGGTTTGCTAACTTCTACATCGACCATGTACCGCGCAGGCAAAATGCGCACGCCGATGCACTCGCATCCCTTGCAGTCTCCCTAGCTCTTCCAGCTGGAGCAATGGAGAAAATATTCGTCTACAGCCACGACTTGCATTGCCCGAAAAATACTCTCGAGGACTATCAGGAGTCAAAGGGAGATTGTCGAGGCAAAGAAGTGCTGGAATTGTCGGCCGGTCCAGAGCTTAAAGACTGGCGATTCCCCTACATCGACTATGTCTTGTACGGCATCCTGCCTGAGGACGCCAAAGAGGCGGCTGCCATTCGAAGGAAAGCCCCTAAGTTTTACTATAATGCGATTACACGAACATTGTATCGTCGGTCGCATGACGGGATCTTACTCCGGTGCCTCTCACCAAAAGAGGCCCAGGAGGTATTGAAAGAGGCCCACGACGGTACGTGCGGAGCCCATCAACCTGGCCCAAAACTGGCACATCGACTCCAAAGGTTGGGTTACTATTGGCCCAAGATGGTTGCCGACGCCGTCGCCTATGCCAAAAGATGTCACGCTTGCCAAATACATGGAGATTTTATCCATCAAGCACCAGGGTACCTCCACTCTACGACCTCTACATGGCCATTTGAAATGTGGGGGATGGATGTGGTTGGTCCTATCAGCCCACCATCATCAAAGGGACATCGGTTCATTCTAGCAATAACTGATTACTTTTCCAAATGGGCCGAAGCCATTCCTTTGAAGGAGGTGAAGTCGTCCAACGTGATCAAGTTCGTAAAACATCACGTTATTTACCGTTTCGGTGTACCTCGGCGGATTGTCCATGACAATGGACCCCAGTTCATCAGCCAGGCATTCCAGAGATTCTGCGCTAAGTTCAGAATCCAGAGTGTGTCCTCAACGGCATACTATCCTGCCGCTAATGGCCTCGCAGAAGCTTTCAACAAGACCATTGGCAAGCTTCTCAAAAAGTTCGTCTCGAAGAGTCAACGCGACTGGGATGACAAGCTAGGCGAATGCTTATGGGCCTATCGCACAACAGTGCGAACCCCGACAAAGGCCACGCCGTTTTCCTTGGTATACGGATGTGAAGCCGTGCTTCCCCTGGAAATCCAAATTCCATCTCCACGCGTCGCCTTGACAGCGGAGATGACGACAGAGGAGAAGCATCGACAGCGACTCCAGGAACTGGAGGCCTTAGACGACAAGCGTCTGCAAGCCCAACAGCAAATCGAGCTCTACCAAGCTCGAATCACCAGAGCCTTCAACAAGAAAGTTAAAGTATAAACTTTCAAGAAAGGCGATCTTGTCTTAGCCGTCAGAAGACCCATGGTGATGACGCACAAGACAAAAGGAAAATTCCAACCCAAATGGGAAGGACCATTTGTGGTAGAGTCAGTCTACTCGAATGGATCATATCGCCTCATAACCTCGAATGGCGATACACTTATGATGCCAATCAATGGCAGATTCCTGAAGAAGTACTATCCTTAGATGGTATTCTTCCGCTGATCAAGTTAATAGTACACCTCTGATCAAAGCAAGAAGAATTTCTTCATTAACATCCGACGCCTCCAACGGCTAAGGATAGAGGAAAATGTTGGCTTTTAAGCCCAACATAAGTCTTCGACAACTCATCATGCTGAGGGGAATAGCATGGCTAGCCCAACTCAAACGGTAGTTGGTAAAGGCACCTCAAATCCGTTGATAGCTGAGGGTTTGCTAAAAATCCTAAAGTGGACTTGGCTCCACTCTTTCCTCCACAATCCCCTACTGATTCTCATCCACAGAATGGTAGGTCTACAAAATACAACCATTACTAAGTTAACACTATACCTCTGGTAATGGAAACTTTTTATATTCCTTGTCGAGTACAAAGTTTGCTTGTCAACTCTACACGGAGTACCAAATTTTCAAATTTGCCAAGTTAACACTACACCTCTGGCACTTCAAATTTTCACTTGTCAATTCTCACCAATAGAATGACAGGTCCTCAAAATTGCTCTTATCATGAGGCAATCTTGACAAATTGCTGTTAAAGTTCAACACCACACCTCTAAACAGTAACCAAGTTTCTGCCAGGTTTAATATCACACCTCTGACAGTCACTTTTCTTCAGACTTCCATATCGAAGCTGAAATGGATGATGCTAAGTTAACACCACACCTCTAGCATCCAAGTCATTGCTAAGTTCAACAATACACCTATGGCCATGACTTTCCCTCGGACTTCCTTATCCAAGCCGAGATGACCAATGCTAAGTTCAACATTACACCTCTAGCATTACCCTCACTGTCAAGTTAAACATTACACCTATAACAGTGAACTTCTGAGTTAAGTTAATATCACACCTCTAACTCACACCTTGTCAAGTTAACATTACACTTCTGACAAGACCACTTCCAACCCGTTAAGTTAATATCACACCTCTGACGGTAACAAATTTTCCTAGATTCCCTACGAGTCTAGTCCCACTTGTTATTCTCTTCAACAGAATAACAAGTCTACCTAAAAACATTGTTAGGTTAATACTACACCATCAACAGTGTTTCCCTCAAAGCCCAGTTGAGCTCAATCAAGTTAATCCCAAACACTTGATAAAAGTTCACCCTCCCTGGGGGTACCAATTATACTTGTCACTTTCTCTTATAAAGTGGCAGGTTCATCAAAAATTTCATCTCTGTCAAGTTAATATTACACCTCTGACAGTATTGTGAGAGTTCCTGAAATAGGATCTTTTCTTACAAAATTTGACTTATTAAAGTTACCATCATAATTTTAACAAAGTCAAAGATTCTTTGCTTCTACGAGTCTAAGACAAAAAAGTTCAAGACAATGAAAGAGGCAAAAAGAAAAGTGTCACTTTTATTTATTTCCAAACATATGAAAGTGATACAAAACGCTCTCTTAAACAATAAGATGGAGTGTTACAGTAAAAACGCTCTCTTATACAATAAGATTGAGTGTTACAATTAAGGAGTACAAAGAAGTCCCTCTCTCTCTCTTAGAGGTTACACTCACTCCTTATAAGCCGCGTCTGATTCCAAGTGCGCGATGTTTTATGGCTACAATAGAAGCTGGTTACACCACAATGCATGATGTAAACATCGAAAGCGCCCCAGCTGACTAAGCTAAGAGCAATGGTGTTCTTGAGGTCTGGTGGCAACAGAAAGTCCTGCAACCCTTCGTTCAGGAGCGTCTCTTTCCCTAGCAGGCCATCCAACGGACATAGACTGTCCTTGATGTCACTTCTGGAGTGGGAGAGGAAGAGGATCTTGTCCGCCACCACAACCACCGGAACCCTTATCGCCGTCATGCATAGCCTGACCATCTCTTGCCAGCAGGCATGAATGGCGAAGCAGATCTGAAGAGACCTTGGCGAGGGTTGGGTCCTCGTCAGAGACGTAATATACTCTCTTATAGGTGACGAGGACCATAATATACTCTCTTATAGGTGAACATCGAACAAGTTCGCCGGCCAAAGCATCCTTCCAGGGGCCCAGCAAACCAGCAAGTCTACCTGCAAGGAATGAAACAAAGGAATCAGAACAATCTGCAACTTAGTATATTTCAACAGAGAAAAACTAAGTCGCAAATGCAGACTGCAGACGCGAGAATGATCCACGCAGTCAGCCAAGCAGACGCGGGAATGACCCACGCAGTGAGCCAAACTGCTGCGTCAGCAGAGACAAACGCGAATCAAAACGCGGTCTCATTCTGCGCCCAAGTCGAAAGCACAGACGCCGAAAAGGCACAGACGCCGAAAGTTGCCATCTCCTTGTTGAGTGAACAAGAGTTGCAAGGCTCGGGTCTGAAACCTTTTTGGAATTCGTCCAAAGCAGTGGCTATAAAACGCGCCAAGACAGTGGCTTTGAAACGCAAGCTTTGTGAACAAAGCCAGCACCAAGTGCCAAAGACCCCTGCACTCGCGTCCAGAGAAGTTCAAGTCTGTGGTGCAAATTCCAGAAGGAATGCACCAACACAGACTTCATGAGGGGGTCCAGATAATGATGATGCCAAGGTACAGGCCGTGGTAGATTAAAATATCATGGCTAATCGGGACGGCGTACCAACAGAGGCCTCTACCAAGAGTCGGGCTCTCTGCGTCCAAACGCGGACGTGCAAGATGATCAGAGAGACACTCTGTCCTGAAGAGACCAAACAGGAGCATACAAACCCTGGGTCATCTTCATCCACAGAGCCATCCTCATCCATGGAGACAATACTCTGAAGAGGATGAAGGTTCTCAGAGCGCTCGCTCTCAAAAAGAAAACAGTCCAAAGATTGGATTGAAGGGAGAAGGTGCGCCCTATTTATAGGCAGCCCCCGATAACTGCAATTAATGATCTCTTAATCTGAACCGCCGGCCTTAATGACCGCACGATTGTCAAGGTCCAATAAGGGACTGACGCGTGTAACGCCGCTTCGAAAACCGTCGCAGGCGCCAATCTCCAACCACCCGCATCGGTTTCTCATTAAAGGGAATTAACGCTCAAGACCAATAAGAAGCCGACGCGTGGATAACCGCTTCGGGAAACAGCAGAAAATCTGCATTCCCGATCATCAATAGAGATTTGAAGATCACATCAAATCTTTATGACAGGCTGTATGTAACGCCTGGGAGGTTACACCAAGACGCAGACTGAAGAACCGTATCCAAAATTCGCGTCCCCTCCCCAGATTGGATGACGATCACCCGCGTCCTAGAGGAATGTCCGCGTGATGCAAAGTCGCGTCCCCTCAGCAAACGGGGTCCTTTTTAAAGGAGAACACTTAGTCCATTTGGGATTAATGGAAAATGCACAAGGCTGCGTCCCTCGCGTCTGCTTGATCCGCGTCTTTCCTAGCGAAGCAGATTCGCGTCTCTCCCTACAGACGGATGCCGCGTCTTCTGAACTCATGGCCGCGTCTCCCTATGGATTGACGCTGCGTTTCATCAAAAGAACTTGGTTCTGCCCAAGTTCTTCTGAACTCATGGCCGCGTCTCCTTATGGATTGACGCTGCGTCTCATCAAAGAACTTGGTTCTGCCCAAGTCCTTCTAACTCATGGCCGCGTCTCCCTATGGATCGACGCTGCGTTTCGCCCAAAGAACTTGGTTCTGCCCAAGTTCTTCTGAACTGATACCCGCGTCTCCCTGTGAACAGAGGCCGCGAGTCGATGCTGCGTTTCATTGAAAGAACTTAGTCTTACCTAAGTTCAGTATTCACAGCCAGTGATCAAGAAGTTGGATTCATCCACAGCTAAGTAAAGAAGATGGAACAAAAAATGTCCTTTTTATATCAAAAGTGGATACAAACACTCTGATAAATAGAGTGTCCTTTTCTTTACAAAAAAAAAAGAAAAGAAGGCTAAATGTCCTGGTTCGCCAAGGAACGGATTTGCTCCCTGAGATGATGCATCTTGATCTGACGTGCCTTCTCAGCCTCCATCATGGCTTGGACCCGCAGCTCCTCTTCAGATAGGAAGGGTTTTGCAGCCAGCTGCGCTCGCAGAGATTCCACCCTGGAAGAATGTAGAGACAGACTCTCTTCAGCTCGCGCCTTAGCCGCCTGTTGCTCCACAAGCTCCTCTTTGATGGTAACAAGCTTCTTCTCATAGATCGCAAGCACAGCTTCTGCCTTGGCAATGGTGTCCCGAGCCTTGGCAATGGTGTCCCGAGCACTGATGATGACGTGCTCCGTGCTCTGCATGACAATCTCGGATTCCTTGAATCGTTAGTTAGTTTCTGACATTCAGCCTGGGAATATTCGAGGCTGCGGATCTCTGCATCTATTTGTGCCTCTGCCTCCTGTCGCTCTTATTCTTGAGCAGCTAAGAGCCGGGTTAGGGTGGCCTGGGCCTCACTAGAAGAGCTGGCATTTTCCAAAGACTTCAGCTCGTGCAGGTCGTCTCCCAGTTGCTCCACCACCCGCAGACACGCCTGGGCAAGTGAGGGGCCTCCGGTTAATTCGACGTTCTCAGCCAGATTTCTGAGAAGCGTCTGGGCAAAATTGAAGGAGCTGCTTCCACGTAAGATGAGATCAATACATGATCCCATCGAAGCAAAGAATTGTTGCACCATCTGGCGTGCCAGTTCCCCCATATCGTCACCACCTGGAAAGCCTCCCGACCCCTTTTCTGTCACGGGATAAGGCGGATCTTCTCGCACAAGAGTTGTGCTGACCACCGATACGGCTAGAGCAGAAGTAGCCTCGGGCGTTTCCAGAGTTGCTATCTCTGCAGGAACCTCCTCCTCAGAAACTTCAGCCGAGACCTGAGCCGTGTGGCCTTCTGGAGGGATATCAATCATTGGACTCTCCACCTGAGCCCCCTTAGTTCTCTCTGCAAATGACCACAACATTAGCCACAAAGGTGAAAAGCGAAACATTCAAAATATCAGAACTTCCTTACCACCTGGGAGGTCCAGAGATATCGAACCCTTGGGTGAATCCTGCAGAGTGAGAGCTTCCCCAGCCTCAGTGGGTACCTCCTTTTCCGGCAAAGCGGAGGGCTCCCTAGTTTCCGCAATCGCCCCTTCCGAAGTTGTCTCGCCAACCGAAGCCTCAACTCCTTCGAGCTGGGTCACCTCTTTTACCATCTCCTCGATATGCAAGGAGGTTGTATTCTCGGCATCCTCAGCCAACCCTGCAGCGTAAAAGAAGAATGTTAAGACACCTTCTTCAAAACCAAAGAGGAAATCGGGTGAAAGTACCTGCAATGGGAGCAACTGTCGCCAACGGTGATGGCGCTGTCAACGGTTCCCCCTGTACATTTCTTCCTCCGAGATATTGGAGAACTTGCTCGGATCAGGAAGAGTGGGTTCATCACCGTAGTCGACCTCGTCTTCAAACTCGCTTTCCCCTGAGTACGAGGAAGAAGACAGCTCAACGCGAGGAAGCTCTGCAACCGGAGCCTTGCCTCCAATTACCCCAGTGGTAGGACTGGGATCAATTGCCCGAGGACTGGAGATGAAGACACAAGGAGACCCCGACTGCTGTGCCTCATCTCTTCTTTCATGAGTAGAAGAAGGCTCGGGATGAGCTAAAATCCCCAGAATATCGACATCTCCTCCGCTCATGATGTCGACCTCTAGCTGCTCATCCTCGTCAGTGGCGGTGGATCGATCAACGAGCTCCCCTTCCTTCGCAGACCCGTGGTCTCTGCTAAGCGACTTGGGAACACGGACTAGAGGAGTTTCTTTTTCAGCTATATCCTCCTCCCTCAGTTCCCCAACATCAGAAGGGATAACTGCCAGTTGAACCACAGCTGTCGACAGTTCCCTGACACCAGAAGGGATGGCCGCTGGTAGAGAACTGCTGGCGCCAAGTCTCTCCGCACCTTCTTACGGGCAGGCCCAGCAGTGAAAGTAGAGCCCTGACGACGCTTGCTCACCGCCTGTCGAGACTTAGTTGCTTGCGGCTCTGCCCTTGTTGCTCGCGGCCCCGCCTTAGTCGCTTGCGGCTCCGCCCTTGGTGGTCGTGGCTCCGTGGCTCGTGGCTCCCTTCTCATTCTTCTCCCGAACCTCCTTCTGGGCCTTCAGGTACTGTTCTACGAGTTTCGACGGTTTACCGGACTCTGTCCTTGCCTCGAGACTTGCATTGATGCTCTCGATGCATGAAGACGCCAGAAAAAAGTCTGGTGTCTGGATGGCTTGGGAGTACCAAGTGCAGCAGCTGAGGCTCATATGGCACTTGGGCCCCTCGAGAGGTAGACGGAAAGTTGCTCCCGTCCCTCCAGCCACACTGTAGTACCAGGCCCGAGCACCCTCGAACAGGTTCCCTTCGAAGGCGAGTCGAGCATTGGGGTTCCCGACATAGAGCTGATCATAGCCGAACTGTCGAGCGAAGCGATTCGGCATGTACGGCTCAATGGTGCATGACGTCCCTTGCCGGAAAAGCACATATCCGGGCCGAATATTGAGCAACCACCAGAAGGCTCCCGTGGATAACCTCGTGAAATCATCTGGGCCCGCGGAATCAATAAGTAGATCCCCGAAAGATGCACCAGGGATCTGGGGGAGGCAACGATTGAGCTGGTAGTTCGCAGGGTCTGAAAGGCACTTCCGGACGTAATATATATAAGGATCACACCAGTTCGAACCCTCCAACCGCTGTACAAAAGGGACAGAACTCTCCCTCCAACGCACCGCCGTCATCAAGGAAGGGAAATGCATCACGTACCAAGCCATGAGGTACGTGTAAGGCAGCTCGACCCGAGGGTTGGGACGCTTCACCGTCGGATTCCCCTCTGAGTCAACATACAGCTTTCCCTCGGAGTCTGCAGTTTTCGGTGGCTCGCAGAAATTCTTAGCTAGCGCCCGCAGCCCGCTCTGAATACCAGTCGCCACGGCCGGGAGAAGGGCTATGGGGTTGCCATGAGCCAGGAGCACCGCCGGGTACACCACGTCAGCAACAATAACTTCATGTGGCAGCGTGGGCACCACACAACGCTTCAGCCACAGCATCAGAAAGCCCGCCAACAGCGCCCGATCGGAGATAGGGGTCCGGGCTTGATGGTGAAAGCTTTCAAAAACCAAGTCAGGGTCGAAACCGTCCTCGTTCGACTCCGTGGTGTAGAAACTGTCAGAAGCCTGGTCGATCCTGTCTTCAATCTCCCTATCGGAGCTGGGAGCCAATCGGTTTATCAGATGGTCTTTGGTGTTGACGTTGTTGAACAAGTAACTGGCCCAAGACAGTTGCTTGACTCCCTGCGACCGCCATTTGGTTATCTGGCCGCAAATGTGGAAGTGACATAGCACTTCCCAGTAGGTCTCATATATTAGGGGATACTCCTCCTTCAAAAGGTGAAGCTCCACAGTGGTCGGGACATATTCCTCATAGGGAATGTCCCCTGTTGCCAATCCTGAGACTTCATGCAGCTCGTGCAGAGCGAGGCCCATCTCCCCGACCGGAGTGAAGAACGTCCCCGTCAAAGAATTATAACGCTCTAGAACCCCGAAGAAGTTCTGAGAGCTTTGAGGGATCCCCCACTGCACGGCCCTGACTGCCGAGTACAGTCCCACACGCTTTAGCAGATCCCCGAGCTCGGTAAGGACAAAGCCGACCATCCTGCCCCACCAATAGTTCTCCGTGGAATGGACCCACCCGGGCACACGGAACCCAACCGGATAATCACCCTCCGCTTCCATGAATGCGTTGAGGAAGGTAGTGCCAAGTTGTGATATCTCTCCAGCTGGAACCTCAGACTTGCGCGACCCAGGGAAAAGGCCGATAACCGACCTGTCATGGCTATCATGACGGTGTACTTTATGGGAGCCCAAATCACCGAGAGTAATCTCAGGGACATATCGAGAAAGGTCCCATTCCATCTTCCGAGGGACGGACATGTGCTGGAAATAGGACAGCGGGAACATCCTCTCCATGTCCGGAAGAAAGAATCTTCCACCCCTTATTTGACGGAGCCATTTGTAAGTTCCGTCATACACGCGATAGCCGCCATCGTGGATACGATCTCTGAAGAAGAAGGCAGGCTTCTCCAGCTTGATGCCAGCATCCGTTGTGAATGCTGCATCGGTCATAAGCACCCGAAGAGTCCTCATGTCAACATTCGAGAGCCTCTCCTCACGAGCCTGCGACTGGTCAGCAGTCACAGGGACAGTCCTTTGTAGCACAAAGGTCAAGTCCCGGTCAGCACCACCTACATGTCCAAAGTGGCGCGTCTTGGCGAGTGAAGTAGTAAGGTGTGGCGCTGCAAAAAGAAAATGACACTTAGTTAGATACTTTATCAAAAGTAAGAAAAAAATGCTAAGTGTTCATAACCCAGACGCAGAAGAGACACTGGACGCACGAATTATCAAATCCGCGTCCAGACCTGCGCATCCACGTCCAAACGCAGAAGAGACACTGGACGCAGGAATTATCAAATCCGCGTCCAGACCTGCGCATCCACGTCCAAACGCAGAAGAGATACTAGACGCAGGAATTATCAAACCCGCGTCCAGACCTGCGAATCCACGTCCAAACGCAGAGGAGATACTGGACGCAGGAATTATCAAATCCGCGTCCAGACCTGCAAGATCCGCGTTTTGCAAACCAAGACTTATGAGATTCAAGTACTTGGACTCAGGCGCCAGACCGTAAGAACCAGCACCTGATGTTGCAGAACGCAAGGATCAAAGTCCGCGTTTAAACCCTTCACAATTAGAAATATTCTAAGTGAAGGGTCCAAAAGGCAGGACCTAATGGCACCGGGTCATCAAACCCGCGCCTCGGTTATCAACCCAAAGACTGCGTCTGGGAATCAAACACGATTTAAATTTGTGTGTTAAGGGTTCTTAAGGGTTCTTTGAACTTCCTTTAATGGCGAAATTCACGCCTAAAAGACATTTTACCTTGGAGACCTTGGAGAACAACATCCTGCGCAGAGGAGGAGCTGCCCCTCCGGGCCTCGGCGACGGTCGCCTTTGAAGAAGAAGCAGTCGGCTTGGTCTTGGGTGCCATTGCTAATTCAATCCGAGGTTAAACAGATGAACAGAAGGGGAAATTCTCTTTCTTAATTTTATCAGCGAGTGCGTTCGGAGAAGAAGAGGAATCTTCCCAACTGTGGCCTTTTATAGGCACAAGGATTCGCGAAGATACGCAGCGTATGGCCCGATGAATTCTGCGGCGAATCTCTGTTCGACGCGTGGAACAAAATCACTTTAACGCACAGAGAAGATCATGCGCCACGACTCTGCAGCGAATCGTCGCTCGACACGTGGCACGGATCATTTAATGAGCCAGGAAATCCGCGCGCCAAAAGGTGAAATCCCGTCGGTTCCCCAGGCCAACTGGCAGCGCAATCATGACGTGGCACGGACTCGCACCCGACGGCCATGTCTCTTCGATGGATATGCCCCGTCAGCATCGCCATAAATGCGCCCAGACAATCGCGTCTATATTCAAAAGATGCGTCTCTCCGAAGTTCGCGTCTTCAGCTGAACATCGCGTCTGCCTTATGAAGATCAGTCGCGTTTCCATTGCCAAAAGGTCGCGTCTCGCTAAGAAGTCGCGTCTTTAAAGCAGTCTCATCTCTGCTTTTCAAAAAAGAACCCGCGTTCAGTCCCTGCTTCTGCTAATCAGTTCAATAGTACACTGGCACAAGCAGAAGACCAACCACTCCTGGCTTAAAGCGCACCCGTGACAGACTTAAAAGCAAACGGGGAGGTTTAGACTGTGTATCTAGACACTCAACATGATCAACTCCGGTGGCTTCAAAGAGTTCAACAGTACACTCACGAAGACCAACTCCAGAATAGATCAAACCCGGAGCATTAACAGTCTAGTCATGAAGGCAAATGCAGCTAGAATCCAAAGTATTTCGAAATCCGTCCCAGTTAACTGCGGAATATCGAAAACTTTGGAGGGGGTTCTGTAGGCTGTCTAAAAATCACCAAGACAAGCCACCAAAACGCAGATATCCAAGATCCAGACGCAAGGCTAAATGTGACAATCAAGACGCGAGAGTCCAAACCCGCGTCTCAGCATTAAGGCACGTGGGCCCGACACCCGCATCTCAGCCTCAAGACGCGAGGGTCCGAACCCGCGTCTCAGAACCAAGGCGCGTAGGCTCAAAACCCGCGTCTCAACCTCAAGACGCGAGGGTCCAAACCCGCGTCTCAACCTCAAGGCGCTAGGGTCCAGACCCGCGTCTCGGTTACAACCACCCCGATTATGGCGCCATTCACCGCCCATGTAGCGGGGAAGTTGGCTCTCATCGTGGAGTATTTTTAGGGGACACGTTCACCCCCTACAGCCTATATAAATAGCCCAGTTGCTATGGAGGGGGGAGAGCATCAGAAGAAATCGAAGGGCATCAATAGACATAAAGAGACCGAGAGATATCAACAGGCGCGACACATACAGAGAGAGAGAGAGAGCTCGACTCTTCAAGCTAACTTGCTGCGTACAAGTTGCTCTTCGCCTACCTTCTCTTTTAGAGTTTTGGTAGACGGGGCTGAGTTACTCCTTCTACCTGCCAAGGAGAAGATCTCTTGACGGTCCAGACGGTCATCTGGTCAACGGAGAACAAGATTCACTCTCCACCGCCACACGAAGAACCCAGCACTAAACAAAGGGGGATTCAAGCTTCAACATCCTCCCTCCCTTATAACCGGAAGATTAGTCTGTTGTAATTTTTCATCTGATTCAAGGAAATTTTACACCTCCTTCTTTTTCGTGTCCAACAGTCTTGTATAGACTATTGTAGTTCCTTGTGGAGGCTCATTTGTGAAAAGATCCTTAGTGACAGTGAAATCCTTCAAGTGATGAAGGCAGGGACGTAGAGCTTTGTGCTTAAACCTCGAAATAAATCTCTTTTGCTTGAGATTGCCTTTTCTCTTATTCTTACTCTATTGATATTGCTTGCGCTTGTATTTTTACTTCTCTTGCATTTTCTATCATTGCTTGTATCATATTCATCATTCTTACTTGTTGGTTTTACTGATATAAACAAGAAGGCAATTAAGCACCCCAACTCCTAATTTAGAGGAATATAGAGGAGAAGTTTTAGAGCCCTTGACGGGGAACTCGGTTTCACTTCTTATTTTGAGTTGACTGTTTGTATTATTCAATATAATTATTTAAATACTGCATTGTTTGCTATTAGATTAGTGTCGCCTATTCACCCTCTCTAGATGTTCTTTAAATTGAAATCAGAGCATTGGACTCTAGCTTATAGTTTAATCACTTTAGAGAGATCCTTTTGCTAATCATTTCATTTGCACTATCATTTTGCTTTCCACACTAGCTTACATGGCCAAAGGTATAAAGACTCCATCTAACTTTGATGGCCTTAACTTTGTCATATGGAAAGTAAAGATGATCGTGTTCTTGTAATCCTTAGAAAGCCATGTTGTAAAGACATGACCAAACCCTTTAGTTTACTCGATGGTGATGAAGACACACGGTCTGAAATTGCTACCAAGCAATTTGATGTCAATGCAAAAGCTCACTATGCATTTCTTTAAGCCTTGAATGATGATGATATTACTAGGATAATTCATTGCAAATCTGCCTATGAGATTTGATCACACTTAGTTGTCATACGCAGGGGACATCACAAGTCAAGAGAGTTAAGATTGATCTCTTGTGTTCCCAATATGAAAATTTTGCTATAAATAAAAATGAATCTATTGATGACATGATCACAAAGTTTACTAAAATCACTAATGGTCTTACTTCTTTAGGTGATGCTATTGACAATAATAAAAAGGTTGCTGGCCCAAAGGCCATTTGCCCTAGTTTTGATGATAACAAAACATGTAAAGTTATATTTTCTAATAATTTTCTTTAAATAAGTTTCAGAATTTCTCATTGTTGCATTTGACTTCCTAGATAAGACTCTCACCATTTTGGAAGCCATGAAGATCATGATCCAAGAACCTAAGCACAAGGAAGGCACATGCATGGGATTCAACATGCTCAAGGATCAAGTTTGCAAAGAGTAAAGGCTATACAAGATTTATGTATTTTGTACTTTTTAGTATAGGATTTATAGCTTTGTTAAAATCAAGGAAGAAAGGTTGATAGCTATTGAGTTAACACACATACACACGTTTCATGCCTATCTCCAAGTGTTTTTAAAAAGACTTGAAAATGTGGCTCGTTTTAGTTTTCAAAAACGAGTTTCGGAAAAAACTATTTTCCTTTTAGAAAAGTTTTTCTTTTTAGAAAAGTTTTAAGAAATGTATTTTTAATAAAATATAGTTCTACTTAAGTTTTGTGATGATCTTTGATCACATACTGGATCTATCATATTCTATGAACTCTATTTTGTATTTGTAATCAAAATACTTTTTGTCAGAAAATATTGGACTTCAAAAGATTTGTGAAAATCTGACTTTGGCCCTATGTCGGTCGACTGACAGGTCAACTGTTAATAGAGCAAAATTGCTATGTCGGTCGACCAAGCGGTCAACCGCTTATTTACAAATACTTTGAAGTGCTTTTATGAGCACTTCGGTCTACCGACTGGTTGACCGACTGGTTGACCGACTGAGAGACCTTTAGTCTCGTTTGGGCATGGTTGACTGATGGTCGACCATTAGAGAGGAAGGTTATCTGTTTGGGTTACACAGTCGACCGAGCGGTCCACTGCTACCCCGGTCGAAAATCCGATCCTTGGTGGTCAACTGGCCGGTCGACTGACAGAACACTTTTGTTCTAATTTTGACCCCAAGGGCTAGTTTTCTGTTTATCTTTTTCTGGGTCATATCCCAATGACTCTTTTGGGTTTTCTCCACTAGTTTCATGCTCTATATATATGGATACTGTAGAAAAACCCAAAAATAAAGTTTTTAACATCCAAGATCAAGTTTTATTGATCAAAATTCCTTTTCTTGAGAAAATTTTGATATTGAGCCAAAATTCCACATCCTTGATTTTTAGCTTGAGATTTCCTTTATATCTTTACAAACTATTTTCACCACACAATCTCAAAGAGCTTTAACTACTTTACTTGGTTATAGAATTGTGTTTGAGTAAGCTTTTGTGATCAAGAAGAAGATCATGTTTTCTTGTATTCTCGAAGTTATGGAGATTGCAGTCTCGAGTGAGCTTGTGAGCTCGATTGTAGGTATTGCGGCACCAAGAAAGGGACTTGCGGGTCCGTTAAGTTCTTGGGGGAACTTGTAAGGGTTGTCGATCTCGTGGGATCGCAATAGTTGAAATCCTTCATTGCGGTGAAGGCAGTGACGTAGAGCGGTGGCTCAAACCTCGAAACACATCATTGCATTTATGATTGCTTATCTCTTAACTCAACTCTCTCTATTCTTGCATGCTAATATTGTTCATCGTATTGCAAGTATCTCTTGTGTTTTTATTGTTTATTACTAGTTGCTAGTAATTATTTTTAAATTTTGCATTATTTGTCATTAACCTATAGCCATCACCTATTCACCCCCTCTAGGTGACTTATAATTGGTATCAGAGCTTAACCCTAGTTTTGGTTTAACTACCTTAGGGAGATCCTTCAGTTGGCTATATATATTTATTGCATTTGCTTTTTGTCTTTGCACTCTTATTTGTTTCCAGGGCATCACACGGCTTCCTTAGCATCAAGTCCCCACCCAAATTTGATGGGTTGAGCTTTTCTATGTGGAAGCTCAAGATGACTCTATTCCTTAAGTCCCTAGGAGTTAGATCTGCCAAGGCCATTACAAATAATTTGTTGAACCTCACGGTGATGAGGATACATGGTCTAAAGCAACCGCTAAGGATTATGAAGCCAATGCCAAAGCACAATATGCAATTACACAAGTATTAAATGATGATGATCTTTCTCGTGTAATTAATTGCAAATTTGCTTATGAGGTTTAGAATGATTTAATCATTACTCATGAGGGAACATCTCAAGTCAAGAGATCTAAAGTTGACTTACTTCATTCTCAATATGAGAATTTCTACATGCTTGACAATGAAAGTATTGATGAGATGCTCATTCTATACACCAAGATTACTAATAAGTTATCTTCTTTAGGTGACTCCACTGACAATGACCAAAAGATAAGGAAGGTCATTGAGCTCTGCCCAAAGCTGGGAAAATGAAGGCTACAACTGTTGGCCCAAAGTCCTATCACTCTAGTTTTGATGATGATCAACTCATGTAGTTATGGTACTAATGATCTTGTGTTTAATTAGTTTCAGATTTGTGATCAAGATCTTAGTAGGTGTGTAGCTTCAACAAAGGATTTAAAGTCAAGTTTTGGAGCTAGCACGGTTTGATTCAAGAGCATATGCATCAAGACCACATCAATTACTCAAGAGGAGTCTAGCTCTTTGGATCAAGTTTGGACCAAGTCAAGAAGGAGGAGAAGACTTCAAGTGAAGACTTCAAGAAGAAGACTTGTGTCTAGGTTTGTTTTTGTTAAGATTTTGTTTTAGTTAAAATGTAAAGGATAGAATAGTTGGTGGATTGCTCAAGTATATCTTACACACACACACACACTCTTGATTTATATGTCTTTTCATAAAAGAATTTTTACTTTGGAAAAATACAAAAGAGTTTTCATTTTGGAAAATACCGATTTGGTTTTTTGGTATTCAAAGTTTACATGTCTTTAACCAAAATCGTTTTAAAGCTTAAATGACAAAAACATAGATATTTCACCATGTATGTGCAGTGGATCATATCCATACACTTTATGCTTTAAAAGTGTTTAAAATATCTTGTTTTTGTATTTGGAGAAGTTTTGGAAAAATAAGTTTTGGAAAAAACCAATTTGGAAAAATACAGTTTTTGTTTTGAGCTAAAATTTCTAAGTTACAAAAATAGTTCAAATTATTTGTAACATGTCTTGATTTTTCTCAAATATGTTTGATTATCAAAGTATAATATTGAAACTATTTTTGTAGATTTTTCGTGAATTTATGGGATTTTATTTAAGCTAAAAGGTCAACATTTCAAATCCAAAACTGACCTGACCTGGCTTCTGCCGGTCGACCGGACCGGTCGACCGAGTTAGGAGTCGGTCGACCGGGACGGTCGACCAACGTGCACAGAACGTGCACGCCAGTCTGGCTAGAGGGACGGTCGACCGACCTGGTCGACCGTCCAGAGAGCTCTACTCTCTGGAAAGGCCCCGGTCGACCGGCGGTCGACCGGACAGAGAGCCTGATCTCTGTATCCAGGCCATGGTCGACCGGCCGGTCGACCGCTGGCTCAACGGTCAGAAATCTGACCGTTGGCCGGTCGACCGGGCGGTCGACCGATAGGTCAACCTAGCTCCCAACGGCTAGTTTTTCTACCCCTATAAATTGGGACTTTTGGGGCTGTTTTAGATAAGATTTTTTAGTAGATTTTGAGCCAGTTTTTCCAACTCTATTAGGTGTTTATCTCCACTTGTTTAAGAGCCAAAATTGCCATATCAAAAGGAGAGATTTTCAAGAGTGTTTTGAAAAGAGATTTTCTTGTGTTTTCCTCCACCTTTTCAATCCTAGTTTTCTCACACAACACTTGAGCTATCCATTGCTATATCTACCTATAGGGTTATTTGTTGTGAGAGGATTTTAGGTGATCAAAGTGTTGTGATCACCAAAGTTCATCTTTGTACTTTGAGGAGGCGGACTTGTGGGTTCGCGGTGTTTCGAGTTCGCGTGTGAACTCTTTGTTTGAGGTGCAGCCTCGGCGAGCTTGTGGGCTTGCGGTGTGTACAGGACTAGAGAGTCCAAGGAGTTCAAGTGTGAACTCGCCTTGTAGGTGTTGCAGTACCGAGTGGTCCGGTGGGATCGATTTTAGTGGAAATCCTTCATAGTGTTGAAGGCGGGGACGTAGAGCAAGTGTGCTCGAACCTCGAAACAAATCTCCCGTGTTTGCGATTGCTCTCTCTATCTCTTACTTGTCTTTATATCTTGCATGCTATTATTGTCTTTATCTTATATGCTTGATATATTATGTGCTTATTGTTATATGCTTGAGGTTTGTTTGCTAACACTTGTATTCAACCAAGAGAGCCAACGCGGCACCTCAACTTTTATTTAGAGGAATCTTGAGGAGTTAGTCCAGAGCCCTTCACAGGGAATCCGGCTACACTCTTGTGTTATACGTGGTGTTTAGTTTAAGAAGTTTTAATTCCGCATTATTGACATTTGATTAGCTCATCACCTATTCACCCCCTCTAGGTGATTTACAATTGGTATCAGAGCCAAGTGCTCTTGATTTGGGTCTTACAACCTAGAGTTAAAGATCCTCATCTTTTAGCTAATCACAATATTTGTACACACACCATGGATTTCATGTCACCTCCCTCTTTTGACATCCTTAACATCCAAACTTGGAAGGTTAAGATGTCTTTGTACCTCAAAGGCCTGGGCATTCATATTTATTTTGCCACTATTAAAGATTCTTATTGTTTAAATGGCAAAAATATTGAGGCTAATGCAAAAGCCCTATATGCTCTAAGATCTACCCTAAATGATGATTATTTATCTAGGGTTGCTAACATTGACTCGGCTTTTGTAGTATGGAACTCGTTGATCTCCTTGGCGAAAAAGAACAATATTATGCGGGGAGCGATTCGGATGTTGGAAGTGACACCTCCAACGTGTGCTACATGGTCTAAGGGGATAACCCCCTTGAGGTAACTACCGAATCCGAGGTAGATGAAGATGTTGACATGTCTTATGATGAGCTTACTTCATTTTGTCAACAACTTCTGAAAAAGTATGACATGCTTAGAAAAGATAATGAGAAAATGAAAAACAAATTTGATTACATGTTAAAAGAAAAAGATTCCTTGGAAGAAAAATTTGAAAATATTTCAAAAGAGAATGAAAATTTGAAAAATGAGAATGTTTCCTTACTTTCTAAATTGAATGATTTATGTGAAGGAAATACATCATTGAAAAATAAAATTGTTTTGGTGGAAAATCAAAGGAAGTTGCTTTGCAAGAAAACAACTCTTTAAAAAGAAAAATTGTTGAAAAAGAAAAAGCTAATGTTTCTAAAAAGAAAAAAGATTGTTGATCGGCTTTACATGCTAGTATTGATCAAAATGAGATTAAATTTTTGAAAAATAAAATAGATTATTTAAGCTCAACTTTGAGCAAATGTGCCTTTAACCATTCTAGATTGGAGTCCTTATTTTCAAAGAAACAAACTCCACACACTCATGCACAACACCCACATCATGCATATGCACATTTTGCACGCCATGACCACACTTACACTCATATGCATCCTAGAGCGTACAAATGTACACATTGTGGCCGCAAAGGCCATTTAGCAAAGTTTTATTTTGATAAGATACATCATATTAATTTTGCTAAGAAAAATGTTTGGGTTCCTTACAATGCTAACCCTCAAGGACCCAAAAGAAAATGGGTACCAAAGTCCCCACCTTGTGTATTTGATGTAGGTGCGGGCTCTCACAAAACGTGAGAGGGATGGTGCCTTGGTAGTGGATGTATGGACTTGATGGACACACATTTTTGATGCACTGCTATCAAGGAGGTTAGGTGGGATAACCACCATGTTTTGGAGAATTAGAGCATAGTTCTTTGATTTGGTAACTATCTCTAAACTCCTATTTACATGCTTATTCATATATGATATTTTAGCATGTTCATGTTTTATTTTGTGCTTCTTGTGGTAAATACTAGTTTAAATGTAGTTTTTATTAAAACTTGGATTTATACATGTACAAGTAGTGAGTAACAAATTGATTTATATATGTTTGTACTCCATTGCTCATTTGTACTCACTATATGCACATGTATAGCATAGTTTTAATGATTTCCTCATTTATACTTGTTCTGCCTATTTTCATATTTTACTTCATGTATATGGTATTTTTAGTCAAAACTAATAAATATACATGTTTACCCCTTGAGTCTCTTACCTTCATGCAAACTATATCATAGACTCTTTTTATGTTTGGAATATGTATGCATATTGTTAGTTTTGAATAAAAACATACATACACTAGAAGTTTGTTTTAAGATGAAAAATGAATTTTTATGATTTCATCTTTAATTATGAATTTTCATGATTTTTGTTTTGATAAAATGACTCTTGTTTTGAGCTTTATTGACTAATTTTCATGAATATGCTATTCACATATTGTTTGTACACTCACATTTAATTTGTTTTCTCATGACTATATTTCATGAGTCTTTATGAGCTATATAGATTTTGGAATGTCAACCTTTATGTATTTAGCATGTTTCATGATATACATGTGATTTGGTTTCATGTTTTGAAGGATCTTTAACTAGTTTTTCAAAAATTAATTTAACTAGTTATTATTCTTCATTTGGTAGTGATTTTCACTATGAAAATATATTTCCAAACCCTATTTTGAAAACCCCTACCAACTCCGTTATTGGTGGACGGATGGGCGAGTATGCCTTGTAAGCTTTATTGAAAAATCTTTTATCTTGAGCATATAAAGGGTGGTAGTTATGAGTTATATACTTGATTTACATTGTTATTTTCAATTGGTATCTCAATTGATATTTTTTGTATATACTCATATTTTGTTTTCTATATATGTATGCTTCATAATTTCCATAATATCAATTCCTATTGATATTGTCTTTTCCATACATATATATGTTTTGAAAATCAAACACCAACAAATCACATATATTTATACTTGATTCTCAAGATGTTTACATGTTTTAAAGCACAAAGTTTGTTTATGCTAAGCTTCATTCAAATCTTAATTTTCAATTGATTTCTCAATTGATATTTTTATATAAGCTTATGCATTATCTTCAATTGATATTTTTTCTTACAATTAGTATTTTATTGATATCAAAATGTACAATATATTTCAATTGGTATCTATTGATCTATTTATTTCAATTGGTATCCATGAAAATTTATATTGGTATCAAAATATAAAATACTTTCTTTCATTGGTATCAAAATTTAAATTGATAAAATGTTTCAATTACAATTAAAAATTCAAAATTTGTAATGTTAATTTACATTTGATATCTTAAAAATTGATTTACTAAGATATCTTAAAATTTTGTTTTATTGAGAAAATTCAAAATTTTATTTTATTAAGAAAATTTTGAATTAAAAATGTTTTGATTTATATTGCCTATATGCAAGGGGAGCTTAACATCTCTTCTACATATAGATTCATGTTGAGTGTATCTTATATTGAGGAGCTTGACAACTCTTCTTTATGCGGTACACGTGTAGGCGGAGCTTCACATCTCCTCTTATGCATTGCATATTATGTGTTATGTGAATTAGGGCTTGTCATCCCTTCTTCATGTAATGCATGTATGTAAGGAAACTAACTTAGCGTCTTCCTCTTCATGAATGTATATCGCATATAATTCTTTATTGATTGATTTGCGTTCACCTCTTTGAGGGGGAGAACATTATTTTATGTTTACTTTCACCCCTTTGTTGATGATTGACAAAAGAGGGAGAAGTATTTTAGTATATATGCATGTTTTCCTTGCTTTATACATAAAGGAGGAGAAGGATTTATGTTTATGCATATATGTTTTGTTTTGCAAATAGGAGAAATAGAATTTGATGTGTTTTATGCTTGATTGGCATGTTTGTTTCCTTATATTTGCATGCATGTTTATGCGCTTTCATTGCATATTTATTTGTTTATTGTTATGCATGAGTTAAGGGGGAGCTTCTTTGAAGCTTTACTTTAATCCATGCATATATAACTCCATGAGTTTTGTCATCATCAAAAAGGGGGAGATTGTTGGCCCAAAGGCCTATCACTCTAGTTTTGATGATGATCAACTCATGTAGTTATGGTACTAATGATCTTGTGTTTAATTAGTTTCAGATTTGTGATCAAGATCTTAGTAGGTGTGTAGCTTCAACAAAGGATTTAAAGTCAAATTTTGGAGCTAGCACGGTTTGATTCAAGAGCTTTTGCATCAAGACCACATCAACTATTCAAGAGGAGTCTAGCTCTTTGGACCAAGTTTGGATCAAGTCAAGAAGGAGGAGAAGACTTCAAGTGAAAACTTCAAGAAGAAGACTTGTGTCTAGGTTTGTTTTTGTTAAGATTTTGTTTTAGTTAAAATGTAAAGGATAGAGTAGTTGGTGGATTGCTCAAGTATATCTTACACACACACACTCTTGATTTATATGTGTTTTCATAAAAGAATTTTTACTTTGAAAAAATACAAAAGAGTTTTCATTTTGAAAAATACCGGTTTGGTTTTTTGGTATTCAAAATTTACATGTCTTTAACCAAAACCGTTTTAGAGCTTAAATGACAAAAACATAGATATTTCACCATGTATATGTAGTGGATCATATCCATACACTCTATACTTTAAAAGTGTTTAAAATATCTTGTTTTTGTATTTGGAGAAGTTTTGGAAAAATAAGTTTGGAAAAATACAGTTTTTGTTTTGAGCTAAAATTTTTAAGCTACAAAAATAGTTCAAATTGTTTGTAACATATCTTAATTTTGCTCAAACATGTTTGATTATCAAAGTATAATATTGAAACTATTTTTGTAGATTTTTCGTGAATTTATGGGATTTTATTTAAGCTAAAAAGTCAACATTTCAAATCCCAAAACTGACCTGACCTGGCTTCTGCCGGTCGACCGGACCAGTCGACTGAGCTAGGAGTCGGACGACCGGGACGGTCGACCGACGTGCACAGAACGTACACGCCAGTCTGGCTGGAGGGCCGGACGACCGACCCGGTCGACCGTCCAGAGAGCTCTGCTCTCTGGAAAGGCCCTGGTCGACCGGGCGGTCGACTGGATAGAGAGCCTGCTCTCTGTATCCAAGCCACGGTCGACCGGCCGGTCGACCGCTGGCTCAACGGTCAGAAATCTGACCGTCGGCCGGTCGACCGGGCGGTTGACCGATAGGTCAACCTGGCTCCCAACGGCTAGTTTTTCTAGCCCTATAAATTGGGACTTTTGGGGGCTGTTTTAGATAAGATTTTTTAGTGGATTTTGAGCCAGTTTTTCCAACTCTATTAGGTGTTTATCTCCACTTATTTAAGAGCCAAAATTGCCATATCAAAAGGATAGATTTTCAAGAGTGTTTTGAAAAGAGATTTTCTTGTGTTTTCCTCCACCTTTTCAATCCTAGTTTTCTCACACAACACTTGAGCTATCCATTGCTATATTTACCTATAGGGTTATTTGTTGTGAGAGGATTTTAGGCGATCAAAGTGTTGTGATCACCAAAGTTCATCTTTATACTTTGAGAAGGCGGACTTGTGGGTTCGCGGTGTTTCGAGTTCGCGTGTGAACTCTTTGTTTGAGGTGCAGCCTCGGCGAGCTTGTGGGCTTGCGGTGTGTATGGGACTAGAGAGTCCAAAGAGTTCAAGTGTGAAGTCGCCTTGTAGGTGTTGCGGCACCGAGTGATTCGGTGGGATCGATTTTAGTGAAAATCCTTCATAGTGTTGAAGGCGGGGACGTAGAGCAAGTGTGTGAAAATCACCTAGAGGGAGGTGAATAGGTGATAATGCTAATCTAATGAACTTAATGCGGAATTTAAAAAACTAATTGCAATTACAACAATTAATGCAACCAACAAACGATGCACACACAAGCTAGCCAAGCATATAAATATGAATGATCAATATGAAATGATGCAAGGCACAAAGTAAAGAGAGAGAGAGAGAGAGAGAGAGAGAGAGAGAGAGTCAAGGGATCAAGCGCAGACAATAAGATATGTTTCGAGGTTCGAGCACCCAGCTCTACATCCCCGCCTTCACCCAGAAGGATTTCGAATCCACTAGCTTGTCCACAAAGGACTCCCACACAGGGAACCTCCACCGAGGATTTGGGGCAATACAATCAGAAGGAGTACCCAACTCCTCTCCTTACAAACACAACCTCCTCCTTGAGGCACAACTCCAAGCCGACAAACAATCACCTCACAACTTGAGGGATTAGTACAAAGCTTACACAAGGATCACCTCACACCTTGAGGGATACAACCCAATAGCACAACCTCCTCAACACAATGAGGGAAAGGCACAAAGCCAAGCTAAGATAGGGTTTACAACTTGGTGATCAAAAGACCACAAACAATCTCTTTTCCCACACAAAGATCCTATAGAATAAGATAGTAGATGTAGCTCAAGTGTGGAGAAAACTAAAGGAATGGAAATCAAAAACTCAAAGAAAATCCTTGGGAAAAACTAGAAACCAAGATAAAGAAGTTGAATCAAACACTTTTCCCAAAAACCCTTTTCTTTGATTTTCCAAACCCTAGCAAAAACACCAAATAGATTGTTCAATTTAAAGCCCAAAAACTTCTTTTGATTGCTGTAAAAACACTGGAGAGTCAGGAAAAATTAGCACTAAAAATCTTAGAGAAAACCTCTTTCCAATGGGGTATTTATAGCCCCCAGAAAATTATAGCCGTTGGCAGCAGAAACTGCCAAAAATGAACTACCGGTCGACCGCTTGGTCGACCGGCCAACGGTCACTTTTTGACCGCTGGAAGCTACCGGTTGACCGGTAGGTCGACCGGCCCCAGAACCAGAGAGCAACGGCTCTCTGGCCGGTCGACCGCTCAGTCGACCGGGCGCAACCCGAGAGCAACCTGCTCTCAGTCGGTCGACCGTGCAGTCGACCGGCTTATGGGCAGCCAGCGTGCACGTATCCGTGCACGTCGGTCGACCGCTACGGGCGATCGGCTACTTGGTACGGTCGACCGTCCGGTCGACCGTCCTATCCTGACAGAGGCAGTTCTGGTTAGAAAAACATGTTATTTTTAATTCTAAAAATTCTCATAAATCTTCTAAAAATACACAAAAATAGTTTTATCATTTTACATTGATATACAAACTTGTGTTAAAAATTTCAACACAAATTTCAAACATTTTGAACCATTTTTGTGTTATAGAAATTTTGCCAAAAACCAAAAACCGTATTTTCTAAAACTTGGATTTTTGAATTGAAAATACGTTTTGTCCAAAACTCATCTAAATACAAAAACATGATATTTAAACACTTTGAAGCAAGTTGCATATGGACATAAGTCCAATATACATGAAACATATATATATCCATGTTTTTGACTTTAATTCCAAAAATTATGTTTTGTTAAAAATACCAAAACACTAAACTCATGAAATAGACTATCAAACTAAGTTTGTCTAAGAAGTTGAAGCATGCATGTATATAGAACAAATCTAATATACATTAAACCATGTAAACTTGTTTTGAATCTATCTATTCATGAAAAACCAAGATCAGTTAAACCAATCAAACCGAAAACCAAAACGGAAACATGAAATATGTGTGTTGTGAACTTGAGCATATCATACTATTCTAATCTTTACAAATGGATCTAAAACTCAAACTAAACTAGGTACCGATGTCTTCTTGTAGAGCGCCGTATCCAAGCCGACTCGAACCAAAACTTCGTGATCCACCGAGCTTGACTCCAATGAGTGCTATATATGATCTTGTCACTCGAGCTCTTGAATCACCATGTGAATAGCTCCAAAACACTTTTGTTGAAGCTAGTCACCTACTAACATCTTGATTAGAGATCTGAAACTAAAATCACAAGATTATTAGTACACATAACTACATGAGTTAATCATCATCAAAACTAGAGTGGAAGGCCTCTGGGCCAACAATCTCCCCCTTTTGATGATGACAAAACTCATGAAGTTATATATGCATGGATTAAAGTTAAGCTTCAGGAAAGCTCCCCCTTAACTCATGCATAGCAATAAACAATTAAATATGCAATGAAAGCTCATAAACATGTATGCATAGATATGCATACAACACAAAAATTTCTAAAACATGCTCTTGATATCAATTAAATAAAACAAGTACATTTTCAAAACAAGCTCTTGATATCAATTTGTAAAACAAAACTAATGAAGCTCTTGATACCAAAAATAAAACATGTTCTTTAAATAATGCTTTTGATACCAATTGAACTTTAATAAAACTTAAAACATGCATACAAAAACATGCATATAAACTACAAAATCAAATTCTTCTCCCCCTTTTTGTCAATCATCAACAAAGGGGTAAAAGTAAAAACAAAATGTTCTCCCCCTTTTTAATCAAAATAAAGAATCAAGAGAGGGGTGACATAAAACATGATACCAATAAAAAAATGTCAATGAAGTGCATAAATGATATCAATTGAAATAAGTATAAAAACATTTTAAGGAATGCCTATATCAAATGATACCAATTGAAATAAAGGTAAACGAGGCATTGTAACAAATTGTTTTAATTGAGATTTGTTTCAAGTTAAACATGTTTATATGAAAACATATATCAAATGAAAACAAAAATCTTGATATCAGTTGATAAGTAAACAAATAACATACCAATTGTAAGAAAACAATCTTAATACCAATTGAAATTAAACATAACAAATTTGAATTTCTAAACAAGGATTTTGATACCAATTGTAAATATTTTTCATTTTGAACATATGATACCAAATTGAAATTTTCAATCATAAAGTATGGGAGTGGAAATCAAATACCAATTGAAAGATGAAATACAAGTTTTCTCCCCCTTTATGAAATACCAAATGAAATAATGAATAAGCTTGTATATGGATACCAATTGAAAACTAGTCAATTGAAACAAGATAGTCATTATAAAACAAGCTTTATCATGATCAAAATTTGTGCTCTAAGATATATGAATATAATAAGCACAAATAAAAACATATATATGTATGAAAAATTAGATACCAATTGAAATTGATACTCTTTCAAGTGCAAGCATACATATACAAAAAAATATATGAGTATACAAAAATGTCAGTATTGATACCAATTGAAGAATCCTATGATACCAATTGAAACAACAATAATATCAAGTGTATACCTCAAATAACCTACAACCCATTCATGTTCAAGTTTAAAAAGATTTTCACTATAAAGCATACATGAGCATGGTCTCCCATCCAACCGCCCTTAGAAGGTAGGGTTTTCAAAAAAAATAGGTTTGAAAAACTCTACCAAAGCGAAGAACACGAACTAGTTATGAAAGAATTTGTTAACTAGAATGAAATCCTTCAAGTAAGGTATAAAACAAAAATATATTTCATGAAACTATGTAGATCACATGATCACTAAACACTCAAAATCCATAACGCCCATACATACTCATGAAAAACACAATCATGAGAAACATTTAAATAAGGTGAGTGCACAAGTGTTATGTGAATCATGAAAATAGTCAATTAAGCTCAATATTCCTCAAAAACATGAAAATCATCGAAACTCGATTTCTTCAAGGCATATGTATGTCAAGTAAAACTAAAGTATACATACATATCCAAAACATAACGAGTCCACAAATGTATATGCATGAAGACACATGGCTCAAAGGATGTATATGTTTAATCAATAGTTTAGACAAGATGGACATATACATGAAGTTAAACGAGAAAAACATGAAAATTATCAAAACTAAATTTTCATTAAAACAATATATATACTTCAAGGTATATGTATGTTTTGACAAACCAATAAGTATACATACATATCCCTAAACATAATAGAGTCCACAATAAAGGTTTGCATTAAAAGCACATGACTCAAGGGGTATACATGTATTTCTTAATGTTTTGGCAAAATAAACATATACATGAAGTGAAAACACATGATCTTAAAAACATGTTAAAAATGTGAATACAAGTTTAAAATGCATGAATCATCAAAACTAGACTATACTAGCACATCTAATGGGTACAAAAGAGCGTTCAAGCACAAACATATATAAAAATTTATTTGTGGCCCACTATATGTACAAGTATAAATCCTAGTCTTAATAAAAACTAACATCTAAACGTATATTCAAAACATGCGGCATAAATCAACATGATAATCATAAAAATGATCATTATGTAAATCCACATGTTATTAGACCTATGATATACATAATAGCTAAACAATGGTGAGAACACAACATATGGGTCCATATAAACATGGGTGTCTCAAAGGCTATACATGCATGTCAATGATCTAATAATCATGGTATTTAACACAATAATCTATAAACATCCAAATCATGAAGTATCAAAACAAAAATCATAATAAACATCCATATGATCATTATGTAGACGCATATGCATTAGATCTAGGGCATACATATTAGTTTAAAACAAAGTGAGAGCACAAAGATAAGTCAATTTTAAACATGCGTGTCTCAAATAACTAAACATGTATATCACTAATCTAAATCACATGGCATAATCATAATGAGCTTTAAAACATGACATGTTATAAATCAATGACATGAAAAGCATAATAAGCATGCAAATATAAATGGGAGTTAGAGATTGATACCAAAACCGATGAAGGCACCTCTCTAGTTCTCCAAACCAATGGTGCTCCTTTCCACCAAACTCCCCTTGAAAGTGATGCATCCAAATTGTTTTCTTTAAGCACGGAACGCATCTACTTCAAGGCACCTCCACTCTCACGTGATGCGAGAGCCCACACCTATATCAAAAATTTTAGGGGTGGTCTTTGGTACCCATTTCCTTTTGGGTCCATAGGGGTTAGTATCTCTCCTAACCCAAACAAGATTATTTGCTAAATTTTCAACATATAAACGATCATAGCAAAATCTAGTAAGGTGGCCTTTTCGACCACAATGTGTACACGTGTACACATGGGCATACATAGTGTGAAGTTTGTGATCGTGATGAGCATGTGTATGCCGTGATGGGTGTGCATGCAAGGATGGAACTTGTTTCTTGTGAAACATGGATTCCAAGCGTGTATGATTTATGGCACAATGGCTCAAAGTGGAGCCCAAACAATCCACACTTTTCTTCAAATCATTTATATCATTTTCAATACTAGAAGATAAAGTGGAGCATGCAATAGATGTGCTAGGTGAGGCTACACTAGCATGGCAAACATGTGAATCTAAATCATTTTGCAAAGATTCATTTTTCTTTAAAACTAAATCCAATTCTTTTGTAATGAAATCAATTTCATTTTTCAATGAAAGGTTATCTTTTAAAACAAAATCTAATTTAGAAGATAAAACCTCATTGTTTTTCACAACATCATCACAATCATTTTTGTTTTCAAAAATTCATTTTCCTTTAGGACAAGGTCAAGTTGAGATTTAAGTGAGTCACGTTCACTAGTAATCTCTTCCTTCTCTTGCAAAATCACTTCAAAACTAGAACACAAATCCTTCATTTCTTCTTTTAAATCAAAATGCTTCTTTTTCAAAAGGTCATGTTTTTGCAAAAAATTTTCAAGCTTTGAAGCAAGTTCAACATTTAAGTTTTGAACTTCTAAACATTCATAGCAATACGAGCTAGAGCTATCATCTAGTTGAGAATCCGATTGTACCTCAAGGGAGTCTTTCCCTTGGACCATGAGGCAATGCACGTTAGACTTGTCTCTCCTAAATCTTCTCAACTTGTTGATAATCCTTGGTAGCTCGGGAGAAGTCACTATGCTACAAACTGTAAAAGCCGAATCATAATGAGCAAACACATGTAAAAGATCTTCATTAAGAGATGCTCTAAGTGTTTTAAGTGCAAGTGCATTGGCCTTATTATGCTTGCAGTAGGATTCCTTGGTAATGACTTGGTAAACTTTAGATCCTATGACTTTCAAATGACTACTCATCTTGGCTTTCCAAAAATCATGTATAGAAAAATCAAACATAGGAGGGCTATCCATGAGTGCAAACTAAATGTGTGCAAATGAAAAAAAATGCAAATGAAGATTAGCAAACCAAGATCTCACTCCTAGGCGGTTAAACCAAATATCAGGAGCGTAGGCTCTGATACCAATTGAAAATCACCTAGAGGGGGGTGAATAGGTGATAATGCTAATCTAATGAACTTAATGCGAAATTTAAAAAACTAATTGCAATTACAACAATTAATGCAACCAACAAACGATGCACACACAAGCTAGCCAAGCATATAAATATGAATGATCAATATGAAATGATGCAAGGCACAAAGTAAAGAGAGAGAGAGTAAGAGTCAAGGGATCAAGCGCAAACAACAAGATATGTTTCGAGGTTCGAGCACCCAGCTCTACATCCCCGCCTTCACCTAGAAGGATTTCGAATCTACTAGCTTGTCCACAAAGGACTCCCACACAGGGAACCTCCACCGAGGATTTGGGGCAATACAATCACAAGGAGTACCCAACTCCTCTCCTTACAAACACAACCTCCTCCTTGAGGCACAACACCAAGCCAACAAATAATCACCTCACAACTTGAGGGATTAGCACAAAGCTTACACAAGGATCACCTCACACCTTGGGGGATACAACCCAATAGCACAACCTCCTCAACACAATGAGGGAAAGGCACAAAGCCAAGCTAAGATTGGTTTACAACTTGGTGATCAAAAGACCACAAACAATCTCTTTTCCCACACAAAGATCCTATAGAATAAGATAGTAGATGTAGCTCAAGTATGGAGAAAATCAAAGGAATGAAAATCAAAAACTCAAAGAAAATCCTTGGAAAAACTAGAAACCAAGATAAAGAAGTTGAATCAAACACTTTTCCCAAAAACCCTTTTCTTTGATTTTCCAAACCCTAGCAAAAACACCAAATAGATTGTTCAATTTAAAGTCCAAAAACTTCTTTTGATTGCTTTGAAAACACTGGAGAGTCAGGAAAAATTAGCACTAAAAATCTTAGAGAAAACCTCTTTCCAATGGGGTATTTATAGCCCCCAGAAAATTATAGCCGTTGGCAGCAGAAACTGCCAAAAATGAACTACCGGTCGACCGGTCGGTCGACCGGCCAACGGTCACTTTTTGACCGCTGGCAGCTACCGGTCGACTGGTAGGTCGACTGGCCCTAGAACCAGAGAGCAATGGCTCTCTGGCCGGTCGACCGGGCGCAACCCGAGAGCAACCTGCTCTCAGTCGGTCGACCGTGCGGTCAACCGGCTTATGGGGCAGCCAGCGTGCACGTATCCGTGCACGTCGGTCGACCACTACGGGCGACCGGCTACTTGGTACGGTCGACCGTCCTAGCCTGACAGAGGCAGTTCTGGTCAGAAAAACATGTTATTTTTAATTCTAAAAATTCTCATAAATCTTCTAAAAATACACAAAAATAGTTTTTTCATTTTACATTGATATACAAACTTGTTTTAAAAATTTCAACACAAATTTCAAACATTTTGAACCATTTTTGTGTTATAGAAATTTTGCCAAAAACCAAAAACCGTATTTTTCAAAACTTGGATTTTTGAATTGAAAATACGTTTTGTACAAAACTCATCTAAATACAAAAACATGATATTTAAACACTTTGAAGCAAGTTGCATATGGACATAAGTCCAATATTCATGAAACATATATATATCCATGTTTTTGACTTTAATTCCAAAATTTATGTTTTGTTAAAAATACCAAAACACTAAACTCATGAAATAGACTATCAAACTAAGTTTGTCTAAGAAGTTGAAGCATGCATGTATATAGAACAAATCTAATATACATTAAACCATGTAAACTTGTTTTGAATCTATCTATTCATGAAAACCAAGATCGGTTAAACCAATCAAACCGAAAACCAAAACGGAAACATGAAACGTGTGTGTTGTGAACTTGAGCATATCATACTATTCTAATCTTTACAAATGATCTAAAACTCAAATTAAACTAGGTACCGATGTCTTCTTGTAGAGCGCCATCTCCAAGCCGACTCGAACCAAAACTTCGTGATCCATCGAGCTTGACTCCAATGAGTGCTATATATGATCTTGTCGCTCGAGCTCTTGAATCACCATGTGAATAGCTCCAAAACACTTTTGTTGAAGCTAGTCACCTACTAACATCTTGATTAAAGATCTGAAATTAAAATCACAAGATTATTAGTACACATAACTACATGAGTTAATCATCATCAAAACTAGAGTGAAAGGCATCTGGGCCAACAGTGTGCTCGAACCTCGAAACAAATCTCCCGTGTTTGCGATTGCTCTCTATCTCTTACTTGTCTTTATATCTTGCATGCTATTATTGTCTTTATCTTTATATGCTTGATATATTGTGTGCTTATTGTTATATGCTTGAGGTTTGTTTGCTAACACTTGTATTCAATCAAGAGAGCCAACGCGTCACCTCAACTCTTATTTAGAGGAATCTTGAGGAGTTAGTCCAGAGCCCATCACGGGGAATCTGACTACACTCTTGTGTTATACATGGTGTTTAGTTTAAGAAGTTTTAATTCTGTATTATTGACCATTAGATTAGCTCATCACCTATTCACCCCCCTATAGGTGATTTACAAGAACATTAAAAGAGCTTAATGATAGGGAAGAAATGAACTTCTTGTAAATCATTAAGGAAAGCAAGAGTAAGCAATACAAGCTTCCACTTCTTCTCCAATTGTTCTCTCTCTCTCTTGAGTGAGTGTGAGGGCTAGGTTGACTTAGCTTCACTTCTAAGGAGAATGAGCGAGTTAAGTGCCGCACGGGTTCGAGTGGTTGAAGTCAAAAGAATCCGCCCGTGACAGTTGGTATCAGAGCTTAGATTCGGAGTGACAATGTCGAGCCCCGATCTTCGTTCCGAGGCAGTTGGAGTTGGAGATCTGAAGGATGCTCCCAAGCCTCGTAGGGAGAAATCTCACGATGTCATGGTGACCCTGGAGGCACGGTTAGCTAAGATGGAGCTTACCGTGGCAGATAAGCTGGAGGCTTACAATGAGCGCATCGAGAATCTAGAGTCTGCGGGAGACGAGCTTCAGGAGGAGATGCAGTCGGCCATGAATTCCGCCGTCGACATATTGCAGCAAGGGAACACTTTCTTGAGGGAGGAGAACGCGGTTCTATGGAACCACATGGAGGTACTCTTGAAGGAGTTGGCCAAGCTTAAGGAGAGGATCGACTAACATGATGTCGCATTGGCAACTCGAGGTATGGTGTCACATCCTTTTATGGCTAAAGATGTGCCCAAGCCTAAGCCTTATAAGGGGTCTCGAAATGCTCAGGGGATTGATAACTTCCTTTGGAGCATGGAAGTCTACTTCAATGCTGTCGGATTTCGAGACGATGCATCCAAGATTCAAGTTGTGCCTCTTTCTCTTGAAGACATCGCTACGTTGTAGTGGCGTGGGCAATATGAAGATATAAAGAAGGGCACGTGTTCCATCAACACATGGGAAGAGTTCAAGGCGGATCTTAAGCGGCAATTCTATCCAGAGAATGCCAAGAACGAGGCCCGAGGTAAACTCTGACGCCTTACTCAAAAAGGTTCCATTCGTGAATAAGTCAAAGAATTTTAGAATTACTGTTGGAGATCCCCGACATGGCGAGGACTCTCTATTCTCGTTCATGGATGGCCTCGCTGGGTGGGCCAAGATAGAAGTACAAAGGCGAGGGGTCCAAATCCTTGCCCAAGTCATGCAAGTGGCTGAGTCTCTTATCGAGTTCAAGAAGATAGGAGATTCATCCAAATTAAAAGACAAGAGGGGCAAGCTTATTAAAGGTGGGGGAGAAAAGGAGAAACCATCTAAAGAATTTTCACCTAACCTGGCATTTAAGAAGGGAAAGTTCCGTGGCAACACCCATGGAGGACGAGATCGTCTGAAGAAGTTAGCATGCTACTTTTGCGGAGATCCCCATAAAGCCATGGTCTGTCTCAAGAGGGCTAATCTCGCTGCTCTTGTCCAAAAGGAAAAAGAGAAGCAACCGGAGGAGACTATACTCCACTCACTTCATCTCCTCAATGCGATCAGGCAAAGGTGGATGAAAGGCCTCGAGGGGCAATGTTGGTTAAGACAACTATTTTCGGTAAGACCTTCAAGGCTCTTTTAGATACCGGTGTTTCTCATCTTTTTGTTTCAAGAGATGCGGCTAGCAAGCTGGGCCTTAAGATCTCTAAGGGAGGAGGCACCATTAAGGCCATCAACTCTAGTCTCACTCATATTGATGGCGTAGCTCACAAGGCGGGCGTGAGCATAGGGAAGTGGCATGGCCGGGAGAACCTGACAGTTATGACTATGGACGACTTCGATGTGGTGTTTGGCTTAGAGTTCCTGGACAAGGTGAAGGCCATATTGGTTCCCTACACCAACACCATGTGCATCCTTGAGGGGAAGGCGTGCACAGTTCAGATCAAGCGGTAGAATGTATCATCCAAAATGATCTCGGCATTACAGATATCCAAGGGAGTTCGACGTCATGTGCCGACCTTTCTTGCTACCATTAAGGTTGAGGAAGGCTCAAAGGAAGGAGAGGACGTGCCCAAGGAGATCCGAGACATCTTGGAAGCCTACCTGGACATCATGCCCGCCAAGCTGCCAAGCAAGTTTCCACCTAGGACAGAGATGGACCACAAAATTGAGCTCGAGTCAGGAACTCGACCTCCGCCCATGGTCCTTATCACATGGCGCCACCGGGTCTAGAGGAACTTCGGAAGCAGCTGAAGGAGTTATTGGATGCCGGATATATTTGTCCATCGAAGGCTCCTTTTGGTGTACCAGTGCTCTTCCAGAAGAAGCATGATGGTTCGTTGCGACTTTGCATCGACTACCGAGTTCTAAACAAGATCACGGTGAAAAACAAGTACCCTATTCCTCTGATGGCGGACTTGTTCGACAGGTTGGGTCAAGCAAGATACTTTACCAAGCTTGACTTACGCTCGGGATATTATCAAGTGCGGATTGTGGAGGGAGATGAATCAAAGACCGCGTGCGTGACCAGGTACCGACAGTACGAGTTCCTAATTATGCCTTTTGGTCTCACCAATGCACCGGGCACATTCTGCACTCTGATGAATAAGGTGTTGGAGCCCTTCTTGGACCATTTTATGGTGGTCTACCTGGATGATATTGTGCTGTATATCCAACCCATGGACGAGCATGTGGAGCACTTGAGACAAGTTTTCCAGACCCTCAGAAACAACGAGCTTTATGTGAAAAGGGAGAAGTGCTCGTTCGCACAAGAGGAAGTGATGTTCCTCGACCACACTATTGGAAGAGGCAAAATTCGGATGGTCAAGCCAAGATCCAGGCCATATTGGAGTGGGAACCTCCCACCAAGGTGACGGAGCTGCGATCTTTCCTTGATTTGGTGAACTACTATCGGAGGTTCATCAAGAGCTATTCGGCAATAGCTGCTCCACTTTCGGACTTGCTGAAGAAGAACTGGGCTTGGGATTGGAGTTCGAAGTGCCAGGAGGCATTCGAGGCCTTGAAGAGAGCTGTGACGAAAGAGCCAGTTCTCGCACTATCCAACTTCAGCAAACCATATGAAGTGCACACCGACGTGAGTGACTTCGCGATTGGAGGGGTGTTAATGTAGGAAGGACACCCTGTAGCCTACGAGAGTCGGAAGCTCAATGATACCGAGAGGCGGTATACCGTAGAAGAGAAGGAGATGACAGCTGTGGTTCACTGTCTTCGAGTATGGAGACACTACCTACTTGGCTCGAGGTTCGTGGTGAAGACAGATAACGTGGCCACCAGCTACTTCAGACCCAAAAGAAGTTATCTCCGAGCAGGCGCGATGGCTAGACTTCCTAGCCGAGTTCGACTATGTGCTTGAGTACAAGCCGGGAAGAATCAACTTTGTAGCAGATGCACTAAGTCGAAAGGTTGAGTTTGCCGCTATGTGATTGGTCCCTAATGTTGCATATTTAGTATCATATTTTTCATACTTATTATAGAATAAAATCTGCATTGTTCTAATTAAATGCTTAATTTATTTGCAGGCCCATTCCTTAAGGAGATGAAGAGAAATGAGCCCAAAAGCCCACCAAAATTCTGAGTTAAATCAGAATTAATTCGAGCTCAGTAAATCAGGACAAAATCAAGAGGTTGAAAACTGGTTGAGAAGAATCATCTCAGAATCGATCGGTTGAAGCAAAGATCAATGGCCATTTCTTCAAAATCTCGGAGTTAAACTGCAAATCCAACCAAACATAAAGACAGAACGAGAACCCGGGGAGACCCGCCAACAGGGTGTGGCCACCTGGCCATACCCTGGCCGCGGAAACGCGGCCAAAGCCACGTTTCCGCTGCTTGGTTAGGAGTTAGGGGAGCGTTTGCTCCCCCGATCTCCCGGGATCCTCCTCGTGTGGGTTATGCCTATAAAAAGCCAGTATTTGCACTGAAAATGGGACGACTATGCAGAGATAGGATTTAGACTAGTTTTCCATTTTTTAGTGTAGATTTTTGTTTTTCTTTTCATGTAATTTTTCGTTTTAACTTATGTAAATCAGAGGAGATCAGACTTTCATAGAAGAACAAGAATGAAGCTTGAGCTGAGATTGACACCGGTGTAAGGTTTCTTTCTTTTCTTTTATCGTTTGAAATCAAATATGTGTTCTTTCTTTGTATGTACTTCTTTTTAGTTTTCTTCTTCTTCTTCTTTTCTACTTCACTTTTCTTTTTGGTACAATTGTCTTCCAAGTGAGTCTAAAAGCATCGAAAGAGCCTTGCCTTTGAGAGTGCCACCGATAGCTCATGACGATAGAATTGAGTCTCTCTCTGTATCATTTCATGCCTAAGTTGTCTTGATGATGTAATGTGGAAGAGACCAATAATCAACTCTTATGGGTTATGCGCTGATTGCCTCCAATTCAAGGGAACTTCGTCGCTAATGATTCAAGGTAAGCTTTTGGTGAAAAGAAGGTAAGTAATTTTATTTCTTTTCTTTTATTTCTGTAAATTAAATCACCAACACCATATCTTCCAAATCACTTCTTTCCCAACTCATTTGTACATAGTCGCTTTCTTTCCCATTTCTTTGTAAATAGTTATTCTTCATTCTTTTCACCTTCTCATTCTACCGTTTTCTTTCTAACTTTAACATAATTCTTTTTCACTTTTATTTCTTAAAAACAAAGAAGAACTTTCGTTTTATCTTCATTAAGATTTTAATACAAAACATTGAACGCTTCCATCGCTAAACCCTCCTTGTGGATCACGACCCGCATAGCCACTTGCTATAGCGGTAAGAATTGAGCACTTGCACATCTTTATTCTTAGATCTAAAATTCTGTATTTTTTATGCAGGTTTAAGCTTAACCAAATTTTGGCGCTGTTGCCAGGGAGGGTAACGTTTTTATTGAAATCTGATTTTTATTGAAAATTTTTTAGGACTAAAATGAAATTTCTTCTCTGTTGCAGGTTATAGGGCAAGCAAAGCAGGAAATTAAGATTGCAGTAACATATAAGTGGTATTGGGCCTCTGCTCTAGAAAGCAGAGACCAATTACCCTCTGCTTTGCCGCGTTTTCGCGGCCCAAGCCGCAGTTCCGCGGCAAAAAGGAGTTGGCTACTAACGTTGTTTTTTGCAGGGCTGCTTGACTTGCAAAATTCTAGTTTTCTGCAATTTGTTTTTTCTTATATGCCATCACCATAAGCCTGCTAATAAACCAACAGTAAAATACTTGTTGAAAGAGATAAAAAATTGATTAGACGTTTGCATTTTAGGCACGTGTCTTTTCAATTCTTTTATTTTACTGTTGAAGAGTGCTGGAGTAAGGTACGTTCACATTGCATGTAGAATAGGACTCACCTCTTGGTTGATTTTCATTGCTTTGAGTGAATCTTATTTACATATCTTGTACACTTGCACAAACTTATCTTAAGGGCACTAACCCATAACAAGATAAGGTGGGGATTTAATCACCCTTCCTTGGCCCAAAAATCAGATTCCAAGCACTCACTAACCCAAGCCTAACTAAAAATGAGTAGACGTTGGCCCTAGGGACATCTCGGACTCAATTAGGAGATTATCCTAAGAGGAAAAGTATTGGAATTTGACTCCTGCAAAATCAGTGTCTAGGAAAGGGATTAAGGGCCGAAAGCCCGAAGGTTGGTGGTTATTTAATTAAGGAACGTCTTTGACGGAAAACATCCCACCAACCTTGCCCTGACCTGGCTGATTAGCTTGTGGTCAAAGTCTGCATAATACCTCCCGTGGACAGTCTAACCAGTTAGGAGTGGTCTAGGTCATAGGTCTACCCTAACTTACGTTAGAATTTTTTTTCTTTTGTGTTTGTTTATTTGTTTGTTTTTCTTTCTTTTTGCTTATATTCTATTGTGTGATATGGCTTATAATAACAATTTTTTCAATTTTAATAATAATCCATATTGCACACCGACTTCATTTTCGGATATTACCAACCCGGCATATCATAACTTTAACCAACCTAGTATGCCGGATTGGTCTTATCCGAATCAATATAACCCATGCCCCCAATCTAATAATTATAATTTTCAGAATGATTTCAACTCTTCACAGAGTCAGTAGGGATTCACCTACCCCGAGTCCAATTTTCAACCAACTGTTGGTCCCGAGATGATGCCAAATGCGGAACTTTCTCTGTTCGCACTTATGGATCTAAACTACAAAGTCAACACAAATACTAAACAAAGAAGGATTAAGTTAAACAAATAAATACACTTGCAAAAAGGAAATCAAATCTCAGCAAAATTTAGACAAACGCAAACACGAGAGATTTATCCTGGTTCGGTCCTCGTGACCTACATCCAGTCCCCAAGCCACCCGCTTGAGATTTTCCTTTATCCTTGATTTTGTACACCCAAATCACAACCATGCACACCACTTGACAAATCCCATTTGCCAAATGTGTACACCTTCTCTTCCACCAAGAGAACAAACTTCACCTTGTACAACTGCTTCTACACCAAGAAGACACCCGTGTACAATGATTTCTCTCTACACCAAGAGAACAAACTCCACCTTGTACAACTGCTTCTACACCAAGAAGACACCCGTGTACAATGATTGCTTTGAGTATTAAAACACTTTCCTATAAGGCTTGGTACAATATGTGAACGTGGACAAGATCTAGTATAGGAGAAACTTCAGAGAACTTCACTAGAGAATCAGAATTTGGTGAAGAACTGAAGTGGGAACAGTTTTCAGGATTGACAGAATTTTGTGGTTGAAAACTGAAGATTAGGATTGGTATTTTGCCTTAGGATTAACCACCCTATTTATAGCTGCACTCTAGGAGTAGTTAGGGTAGTTAATAGGTGCCTTTTGAATGTTCAAACGTTGAAGAACGTTGCAAAAAATACCAGAATACAGAAACTGTCCAACAGTCAGAAACTGCCTATAGTCGACTTGCCTTTTGAGTTAGTCGACTATACAAGGCAATTTTCCAAAGGTTAGTCGACTAGGTTTGACTATAAGTCGACTAGGTCAACAAAAATTCAAGTGACAGGTTTCTGGTTAACTGAATCAAGTCGACTGTAACTAACTTTCAAGTCGACTGGACCAGTGATTAGTCGACTAGGGGAATGGGGTTAGTCAACTACAATTGCTATTAGTCGACTAGGTTTGTCTGTCAAGTCGGCTAATAGACAAACAGAGAGTTGGGTTTCTTTTGGACACATGACTAGTCGACTAGGGGGTTAGGTTAGTCGACTACCAAGTATATTAGTCGACTAATAGGGACTATAAGTCGACTAATGGTCCATGATATGTGTGTGTGTATCAAGGCTTTTGACATGCTATTTCACAATTACAAACCACATCATATCAACTCTCTTTGGGACATCTTGATCATGAAGAACTCTTGATTCGTCGTGTGTTAGAGCTCCAAATGAAATGCTTCACAAAAGTCTTCATCAAAAACAAGTTTCAACATTCTCCCCTTTTTGATGATGATACGTTGTGTGCACATATGCTCCCCCTGCAGAAAATATGTTATATTTTTCTCCCCCTGCAGAAATTGGGTTATAACAAATATAGAAATACTTTGTTCTCCCCCTGCAACAAATATATCATATAATATATATATATTATATATATATATATATATATATATATATATATATATATATATATATATATATATATATATATATATATATATATGTTCTTATCAACTTTTATATGGTACTTGCAAGATAAACGTTAGATGGTACCAAATATAAAAGAACATATTAACCTTTAGGAGTCCAAATCCATTTAGAATTTGGTTTCCACCTGTTAGTATACACATAATTGCAAGAATTACTATATCATGAATGTATGATGCAATATAAGTATTTTTATCATGAATACTTAAATTCTTAGGAATCCATATAAACTTATTTTTCTTAGACTTTCTTTTTACAAAAGAATCATATGGATTACAACAATATGAAGATTTTTCAATAAATCCAAGACCATAATTATTATGTGACAACTTCTGAAAAGATAATAAATCATTCAAATTTTCTTTTCCTTGATTGAACTTAGTCACATTTTGCAAAATATCTTCATATTTCTTTTTGAAAACTGAAATATCTTTATCTAAAATAGAAATCCTTTTATTCAAAGACTCAGTTTCCTTTTTAAGAAAAATGTTCTCTTTTATAAACTTCTCATTATCATTTTTCAAAGAGATATGACTTTTTCAAACTCATCTTGTTGAGAATTTACATAACATGAATTTCATTTAAAAGTTTTTCATTTTCTTTTGATAAAACTTTATTTTTCAGTTTTTCATACTTTAGATCATTAAACAATTCATGAAATGCATCAGAAAGTTAGTAAATGATACCTCATCATCTTCTATGGCCAGGTAACATAGGTTGACACGTTCAGTGAATTCTTCTTCGTCAGAAGATGTGGAATCACTGTTCTCCCATAAGGCTTCATAGTTTTTCTTCTTTCTGAATTTTTTGCTCATGTATTTGCCTTTATTCTTGAGCAATGGGCAATCCATCTTCATATGACTTTGTTTATTGCAATTAAAGCATTTGAATTTACCTTGCTTTAGAAATCTCCTGAATTTCTTTGAAAGCATTGCCATCTCCTCTTCATCTTCATCAGAATCGTCCATGTCGGAGGATGCATGGAAGGCAATTTCTTTCTTCTTTGAGTGGTGTTGTCGTTCATCCTTCTTTCTTTCTTCTAACTGCACTTCATATGCCATTAGATTACCGATTAGGTTTTCTAATGTCATAGTTGAGAGATCATTCGCCTCTTCAATTGCGGTTGTCTTCTTCTCCCATTCTGGTGTGAGTGCACGAAGGATCTTACGAACTCTTTCAACTTGGGTGTAGTCCTTTCCAACAGATGCTAATGAATTGGTAATGTTGGTGAATCTTGTAACCATTTCGGATATGGTTTCATTCTCCTCCATTTTGAATAATTCAAACTTGTGGACAAGAACAGATATTTTAGACTCTTTAACTTTACATGTGCCTTCGTGTGTTACCTGAAGAGTATGCCATATTTGATGTGCAGAAGTGGCTGTTGACACTCTGTTGAACTCTTCTTTGGTTAATGCACAGAACAAGGCATTCATCGCTTTAGCGTCAAGGTTCGCATTCTTCTTTTGATCCTCACTCCAAGCGTTGTAGTTGGTTGTTGGCTTGGTGTACGATGCTTCTACGATGTTCCATAGTTCGTAGTTGAGCGATTGCAAGTAGATCTTTATTCTACACTTCCAATAGTTATAGTTGGATCCGTCAAATAGCGGTGGACGTTGTGTAGAATGTCCTTCTTTGAATTGGGATGATGAAAACTCCGTTGCCATCCTTGTTGTTGAGTAGGTATGCAGGGATACCAAATGTAGTTCCGGTTCAGGGTTCAGATTCCAAATGTGAGACCTGCTCTGATACCAATTATTGGTCCGGAGATTATGCCAAATGCGGAACTTTCTCTGTTGGCACTTATGGATGTAAACTACAAAGTCAACACAGATACTAAACAAAGAAGGATTAAGTTAAACAAATAAATACACTTGCAAAAAGGAATCAAATCTCAGAAAAATTTAGACAAACGCAAACACGAGAGATTTATCCTGGTTCGGTCCTCGTGACCTACATCCAGTCCCCAAGCCACCCGCTTGAGATTTTCCTTTATCCTTGATTTTGTACACCCAAAATCACAACCATGCACACCACTTGACAAATCCCCTTTGCCAAATGTGTACACCTTCTCTTCCACCAAGAGAACAAACTCCACCTTGTACAACTGCTTCTACACCAAGAAGACACCCGTGTACAATGATTGCTTTGAGTATTACAACACTTTCCTATAAGCCTTGGTACAATATGTGAACGTGGACAAGGTCTAGTATAGGAGAAACTTCAAAGAACTTCACTAGAGAATCAGAATTTGGTGAAGAACTGAAGTGGGAACAGTTTTCAAGATTGACAGAATTTTGTGGTTGAAAACTGAAGATTAGGATTGGTATATTGCCTTAGGATTAACTACCCTATTTATAGCTGCACTCTAGGAGTAGTTAGGGTAGTTAATAGGTGCCTTTTGAATGTTCAAACGTTGAAGAACGTTGCAAAAAATACCAGAATACAGAAACTGTCTAACAGTCAGAAACTGCCTATAGTCGACTTGCCTTTTGAGTTAGTCGACTATACAAGGCAATTTTCCAAAGGTTAGTCGACTAGGTTTGACTATAAGTCAACTAGGTCAACAAAAATTCAAGTGACAGGTTTCTGGTTAACTGAATCAAGTCGACTGCAACTAACTTTCAAGTCGACTGGACCAGTGATTAGTCGACTAGGGGAATGGGGTTAGTCGACTACAATTGCTATTAGTCGGCTAGGTTTGTCTGTCAAGTCAACTAATAGACAAACAGAGAGTTGGGTTTCTTTTAGACACATGACTAGTCGACAAGGGGGTTTGGGTTAGTCGACTACCAAGTATATTAGTCGACTAATAGGGACTATAAGTCGACTAATGGTCAATGATATGTGTGTGTATCAAGCTTTTGACATGCTATTTCACAATTACAAACCACATCATATCAACTCTCTTTGGGACATCTTGATCATGAAGAACTCTTGATTCGTCGTGTGTTAGAGCTCCAAATGAAATGCTTCACAAAGTCTTCATCAAAAACAAGTTTCAACACCAACTTGTCCTCCTTCTCCACCTAGTCCACAATATTTTCAAGATTCATACTCAGTTCCACCAGTCCAAAATAGAAAATCATCAATTTTGGAAATGAGTATGCGTGTGTCCAAACAAAAATCACAAAATCTAATGGACTCACAAGTTCACTACCAATTCCAAGACAACACTTCATCTTTTCAACACAACAATGAACATATCACCTATGAAGAGATGCTTGAAGTCATGACTCAGACTCAAAACGCTCGTAATCACGACATAGATATGATGGTCCAATCTTTACATTCTCACCGTTTGGCCATTTCTGATGTCGGAACCATTCTGTTAGGGCCGAAGAGTCATGAAGTTTTGAAAATAAAGGTTCCATTTCAGAACAATCATTTGAACTTGCCCAAACTCCAAATTTTGAAAAGAATATTGACAGTTTGGCAAGTTATCCTTTTCCTGAAATCGAACTTGAAAATGAATATGATCATGAATCTCAACTTAGTGACTTAATTTTACTTCCTGATTCAATAATGACTCCGGTGTCTTCACCTGACTTCAATCTTTTCCCTGAGTCAACATTGGATCCTGTGCCAATTCATCATGAAATTGAATCACCTATTTTTGATGATCATATTGAACTTGACCAATTTTACACTTTTGAAAATCCTATTGACAAATTGGCAAGTTCTCATTTTTTTGATATTGAACTCAATGAGATATGTGACCTAGATTCTCAAATCTGTGATCCAGTTCAACTTTCTGAATTAATATTGACTCCTGTTTTGTTACCAAACTTGAGCAATATTTTAGAGTCAGTTTTGATTCCCCCACCTATCATTCCTGAACTTGAATCACCAATATTAAGTCACATTCCATTGTTGGAAAATCAATGTGGACTTGAGTTTCAACTTCTTGACTTGGACACACTTCTTGAACCAATCTTGACTCCTGAACTTTTACTTGACTTAAGTCACCTTCCTGAGTCGGTATTAGTTCCTATACTTCCTGAGTCCAAATCAACCGTTCTATCATTTTATACTCCATTTGGGACGAGGTGGCTGACAAATTTGACTCTGAAATCAGTTATGGAATTTGGAAATTAGATGGGGTCAAGTACTTAATAAAAAATCCTTTATGGATTCATCATTTTAATGGGTTATATTAGAGATATTTCTAGTGGGTTCCTCCGAACCCAACGAAAAGTCGATTGGGCCGCATTTCGTGGACCAATCAGACCACCACCGGAACCACAACCTTAAGGTAACATTTTCCTTCCCTTTCTTCTTTTTCATGCATCTATGCATTAATTCATACATTGAGGACAATGCATGAGATAGGTGTGGGGGAGGGTCTAACATAACTTAGGTTTTTCTTTTTATTAAAAAAAAATTTAACATTTTCTTTACTTTTAAAAACTTTTTGAAAATAGAAATAATATTTTGACATATTTTTTGTAAGAAACTAAGTTAATTTTAAGGAATAGGAAAATCCAAATTAGGATTTCTTATACTTGGTCAAAATAAGATTATTTGTTTGATTTTTAGGGTTAGGAAGATAATTTGTCAAAGTAATTTAGTCTTGATCTTTACCTTGATGAAATATGCACACTTTATACACTTACACACTTAGGGTTCAAAAATAAAGATTCTTATACCTTATAAAAAAAAGAAGAAAAAAAATATATATATCTATGAAAAATGAACAAATCTAATTATTGATTAGCTAGGTGCTTTGGCCTAAGTAAGCCTTGGTTTTATGCGAAAGATGATTAGATAAGTTTGAGAAAAAAACATCCTCTGATTAAGCTGGGTATTTGTGCCTAATAAAGCATAAGTATTCACGCCTAAAAGTGGTTCATATAATAAAATCCTTAGTTTTGTGGCCTTATTTGCTCGAGTCCTTAAGTCCTTGGGGTGTTTTCTCACCCGGTGCCCTAAGATCGTTTGGTTTGGGAGTCATCGATTAAAGGCTCGTTACATGGGCAGATTAGAAAGCCTAATAAAACTAAGGAATAATACCATCAAAAATATATATAAATAAATAAGGCATAAGAGTTAGAGTTAATGAACCCTTAGTCAAAATTTTCACAGTCACAAGGTGCATATGACTTAGGGTAAAGTAATAGACTAGATGAGAAGTACAATTTGACTCCTTATTTTGATTGATAACAAATTTTTGAAGAGAGACTAAGTTTAGGAATGAAAAATTTAGTTTTCCTATAACTTATAGATTGCTTAAATCTTACAATTATATTCCAAATATTTTTCTCTTTCAAAATGCTTTTCGAAAATACTAACTCTTTGTTTCTCTTTCTTTATGGATTTTGTGGGTGCAATCCGCTGAAAACCCTCACGAGACAAAAACTCGTCCTCTAGGGGAAACCTAGAGGTTTAACGGCTTGTTGCACATGCTCAGTGCAATCGCGTGACCTGCGAAAGTGGTCTAATAATCCTTAGTATAGTTTAATTGTTTTGCTCGAGGACGAGCAAAAGATAGGTATGAGGGTGTGATTGGTCCCTAATGTTGCATATTTAGTATCATATTTTCATACTTATTATAGAATAAAATTTGCATTATTCTAATTAAATGCTTAATTTATTTGCAGGCCCATTCCTTAAGGAGATGAAGAGAAATGAGCCCAAAAGCCCACCAAAATTCTGAGTTAAATCAGAATTAATTCGAGCTCAGTAAATCAGGACAAAATCAAGAGGTTGAAAACCGGTTGAGAAGAATCCTCTCAGAATCGATCGGTTGAAGAAAAGATCAATGGTCATTTCTTCAAAATCTCGAAGCTAAACTGCAAATCCAACCAAACATAAAGACAGAACGAGAACCCGGGGAGACCCACCAACAGGGTGTGGCCACCTGGCCACACCCTGGCCGCGGAAACGCGGCCAAAGCCGCGTTTTCGCGGCTTGGTTGGGGAGTTAGGGGGAGCGTTTGCTCCCCCGATCTCCCCGGGATCCTCCTCGTGTGGGTTATGCCTATAAAAAGCCAGTATTTGCACTGAAAATGGGACGACCATGCAGAGATAGGATTTAGACTAGTTTTCATTTTTTAGTGTAGGTTTTTGTTTTTCTTTTTATGTAATTTTTCATTTTAACTTATGTAAATCAGAGGAGATCAGACTTTCATAGAAGAACAAGAATGAAGCTTGAGCTGAGAGTGACACCGGTGTAAGGTTTCTTTCTTTTCTTTTATCGTTATGAAATCAAATCTGTGTTCTTTCTTTGTATGTACTTCTTTTTAGTTTCTTCTTCTTCTTCTTTTCTGCTTCACTTGTCTTTTTGGTACAATTGTCTTCCTAGTGAGTCTAAAAGCATCAAAAGAGCCTTACCTTTGCGAGTGCCACCGATAGCTCATGACGATGGAATTGAGTCTCTCTCTGTATCATTTCATGCTTGAGTTGTCTTGATGATGTAATGTGGAAGAGACCAATAATCGACTCTTATGGGCTATGCACTGATTGCCTCCAATTCAAGGTAACATCGTCGCTAATGATTCAAGGTAAGCTTTTGGTGAAAAGAAGGTAAGTAATTTTATTTCTTTTCTTTTATTTCTTTAAATTAAATCACCAACACCATATCTTCCAAATCACTTCTTTCCCAACTCATTTGTACATAGTCGCTTTCTTCCCATTTCTTTGTAAATAGTTATTCTTCATTCTTTTCCACCTTCTCATTCTACCGTTTTCTTTCTAACTTTAACATAATTCTTTTTCACTTTTATTTCTTAAAAACAGCAGAACTTTCGTTTTATCTTCATTAAGATTTCAATACAAAACTTTGAACGCTTCCATCGCAAAACCCTCCTTGTGGATCACGACCCGCATAGCCACTTGCTATAGCGGTAAGAATTGAGCACTTGCACATCTTTATTCTTAGATCTAAAATTCTGTATTTTTTGTGCAGGTTTAAGCTTAACCACTATGCTGAGTCATCCTCAAAGCTCCATACACAACTGCATCAAAGAAGGCTTGGCTCATGATCCTACGGCCAAGAACATGATGGAGTATGCTAAGGAGGGCAGGACTCGAAGGTTCTGGTTAGAAGGAGATTTGCTTTATATGAAGGGGAGGTGCCACTGTTCGGGAACCTAAGGAGGGAGCTTCTTAAGGAGTGCCATGACTCCCAGTGGGCTGGACATCCAGGTATGCATCATACTTTAGCTCTTGCAGAAGAGAATTATTATTGGCCTCGCATGAGGGATGATGTTGAGGCCTATGTGAAGACTTGTCTTGTGTGCCAACAAGATAGGACAGAGCAAAGGGTACCGTCCGAATTGCTAGAACCACTACCAATTCTAGAGAGACCTTGGGAAAGCATCTCTATGGATTTCATCTTGGGCTTACCAAAGTTCGAGGGGTGCAACATTATTAAGGTGGTGGTCGACTAGTTCTCAAAGGATAGCATCTTCATTCCAGCCCTAGCTAAGTGTCCAGCCGAGGTAGCAGCCCAACTATTCCTAAAGCATGTGGTGAAGTATTGGGGTTTGCCCAAAACGATCGTAAGTGATCGAGATGGTCGCTTCACCGACAGGTTCTGGATGGAGCTCTTCAAGCTCATGGGGTCAGACTTGAACTTCTCCACTAGCTTCCACCCTCAGACGAATGGCCAGACAGAATGGGTAAATGGCTTGTTGAGGTCTACCGAGGCACTATGTGAGTGCCAACTAGTAGGATTGGACGAAGCTTCTGGACATAGCCTAATTCTCCTACAAGCTACAGAGGAGTGAGTCTACTAGAAAGAGTCCGTTCGAGATCGTGACTGGATAACAGCCGCTCACTCCTAACTCCATTCCTACAGGCTATAAGGGAAATAGCTCGGCTGCCTATAAATTTGCCAAGGGGTGGCAAGAGCTGAACGAGTTGGCGCGTTCATGTTTAAGCAAGGTGGCCAAGAGGATGAAGAAATGGGCTGACATGAAAAGGAGACATGTGGAATATCAGGTTGATGACCTGGTCCTTGTCAAGCTTTCTACTTTGGATCGTCACAAGGGGCTACACAAGAGCTTGATAAGGAAGTACGAAGGCCCATTTCCTATTGAGAAAAGAGTGGGGAATGTAGCCTATAGGGTACAACTTTCCCAACGGTGAAGTATCATCTAGTCTTTCATGTAAGCATGTTAAAGCCTTACCATAAGGACGCGGAAGATCCAAATCGTGGGAAATCTAGTCGAGCACCAGCAGGAATTTTTATGGAGTTTGACAAGGAAGCAGAGGAGATTATAGCGGACAGGACGGTTCGTGAAGCGAACAACCACCTGAGATTGGAATACTTTGTGAACTGGAAGGGGTTGCCAGATAGCGATAGCAGTTAGGAACCGACACGAGCTCTTTGGCAGTTCGAGGACTTGATCGAGAAGTTTCATCGGGAGAAAACTCAGCGATGAGGACATCGCTCGGATAGGTGGGGGAGAATGTTACGAACTACTCCATCTTGGTGCACTTGGGCTCATCTTGGGCTCATTTGGGCTCATCCCATATGGTAGAGTGGTCTAGGATAATATTGTAAATACCATGTAAAGAGGGATATTCCCTAAAAGATTCCCCTAGAGGGATATTCCATAAAAGATTCCTAGAGGGATATTTCCTAGAGGGATATTCCATAGAAGATTCCTAGAGGGATATTTCCTAGAGGGATATTCCATAGAAAATTCCTAGAGGGTTCTAGAATAAGATATTTAAGGATGAATATATGGGTGCTTCTAGATATTCTAGAAGCCTCCAATTCTAGATAATTCTTGTATAAGCCCTTACCTATACATAGGGGCCAAGGGTGCTCATTTGTAATCATCAAGAAAAGCAAGAGTAAGCAATACAAGCTTTCACTTTTTCTCTTAGTGCTCTCCCTGTCTTGAGTGAGTGTGAGGTTAGGCTGACTTAGCTTCGCTTCTAAGGAGAAAGAGCGAGTTAAGTGCCGCACGGGTTGAGTGGTTCGAAGTTAAAAGAATCCGCCCGTGATACATAGCCACTAGCTATAACGGTAGAATTGAGCACCTTGAACTTCTATTTTGTATTTCTGAAATTTTGTATTCTTGTGTGCAGGTAAAAACCTCAACCAATAAGATCTTTTTTGCATTGTATGTACGACTTCATATTGTATGTGCGATTCGAAAGTTCATTAGCCTCAGGAAGTATATCTTTTAAAAGATTGAGTAAGGCTGTAAAACTCTTTTCGCTACACTCATTTTTCTACTTTTAAATTATACAATCTCAGCGCTGCAGACAGTTTAGTGAATTTAGAACCAACATATAAAATTTTTCTGCATTATCTTTCAAACGCTGGATTAAGTTTGGGAGATCCATAAAAGTGATCTTCTACATCATGAATCATGTCTTCTAATTTATCACCTTTACTATAATTGATTTCTTCTCTTTCATCACATCTTCTATCATTAAAATAAATCGATCTATCTCTTGCACTCTCACCTTACCGTATCTATCTTGGATAACCTTTATCAATCCATTAATGAATAAATGGTCTCTTAATACTTCAACCGTAATTTTCTCAAGGCAATCACATCTTATGCACGGATACTTAATAAGATTAGGATTGTTGGCACGCTCAAAAGTAAACTTAATAAACTCTTCTACACCATTTCAATATTTGGTACTTAACCTATTAGCATCCATCCATTTTCAATCCATGTTTTCCTAGTTTAGACATAAAAAATAATATATTGAATTAACAACGTATCAAAAATAATATATTGAATTAATAATATCATATATCATGTAAAAAATAAATTTACCTTACCATCACTACCAGACAAACACGCGCATCAAGCGTGGCACACCACCACACCACACACATCAAGTATGACACACACCCCCACCACACCCCCACCACCACCAACCTCTACACACAGACACATCAAGCACAACACACACACACACACACATCAAGCATAGTACACCACCACTATTACACACACAAAAGCACACCAAGCATGACACACCCCACCACCGCCACCACATACACATGCACATCAAACGCACACAACCACCACCAGTCACACATATAGACCCTCCAAAACCACCACCAACACAATCACACTTACAAACACCCCTACCACCACCACCACGCACATCATCCATGGCAAACAAACCATCACTAACACACACACACACACACACACACACACACACACAGAGACACAACCACACACACAAACATGACACACACACCAAGTATAACACACACACACACATCAATCATGACACATCCCACCACCACCACCACCACCACACACACACACACACAAATATATGTAATTGAATCTTACAGATATTCTTCTCTCCACATGAATGTGTCTCCGTGTGCATGTGCATGTATGCGTGCACATGCATGAGGCCATGCACGCATGATGTATGATTATTCACCAGAGAATATAAGCCTAGTCAAAATTATGAACTTAAAATGTATCTATATTCATATTGATCTTCTTATAAAAACAAGCAAGCCCCTTGACTAGCAAACAGAAGAGGCAGAATTCAAGCCTAGTCAAAACAATTATGCATTGCAGACACAAAAAGGCATCACAAAACAACAAACAAATAACTTCTCCTACAAATTGCTCACACATATCATCTACAATAAAATCAACAAAATTACAGCAAACTCGTCGAACAACAATAAGTGAAAAATTGGAAAAGAAGGAATCTTGAGCTGCTTCCTTTTAGTTGATGGACAAAAGACTCAACTTTCTGGAAATCCACCACCCTGATCTCTGCAAATAACATAATCACAACATATCATTCAGAAAAAGCACCAAAATAGGAAACTTTAAGCCAAATTGCGCCAAAATAAAAATAAAGGGAAAAGAAAAGAAACATACAGTAACTTGCTAATCTCCGATGGCGAGAAAGCACGTGGGCAGGAGTGGGAAGGGCATCAGTGGATCGCTGGAAGGGAGAGGGGGGACAGAGTGGGAGAGAGACGAGATAGGGGAAAGAGATCACGTGGCCAGAAGGGGATCAAGGGGAGTCGGTAGAGGAGGGGGGTCGAGGGGAGAGGTTGAGAGAGACAAGAGAGGAGGGAGACAGAGTGAGACAGAGTGAGAGAGGAAGAGAGAGCACGCGACTGAGAGGGATCAAGGGACACCGTTGGAGGAGGGATCGCAAAGAGCCGGCAGAGGAAAGGATCGAGGGGAGGGGAGAGAGAGTGTGAGAGAGAGATGACAGATGCAGAGACGGGATCGAGGGATAGAGCGACGATTGAGTTATGAGGGTATGCAGATCACGAGATGTGGTGAGAGAGAGAGGATCGAGGGATAGAGCGACGATCGAGTTATTAGGGTATGCAGATCACGGGATGCTGCGAGCGCGTTTTTCAAAAAACCATTTAATGCCAGTTCATTAATGAACCAACATTAAATTCATTACTAGACGTCTAATCTTTTTGGTTCCACGTCGATTCTTTTGAAGAACCGACGTGGAATCTTTTTGAGTAAATTACTATCAACATTCTACATCAGTTCTTTGAAGAACCGATGTGCAATGTTTTTGTATCTTTTTCAAAAATAATTGTCCGATCGTCAAGATCTATATATTTACAAAATGCCACCGCACTCTTATTCACGTCGGTTCTTCCTTCAACCGACGTGAAAATGTCGACATGAAAACCCTTTTATGTACTAATGTAAGTTTTTATTCCCTATTAATGTCTAATAATTGATTGCAACAATTATAAAGATAGGTAGATTGGAGACCGATAAAAGATAACATAGCAATACATTTAGGATTAAAAACTACTTCCTACAGACTGAGACCAGTAGGAGAAGCATATGTTGTACAATCCTAAGAGAAAAATTACAAATCTTAATTCTGCTTTGATTAGTACATTCACATATCGATAGATTATGGGTTCTAATTTAATGTTAGATTAATATCGCTCAATAGAGATTAGTAAATAATATAAAATTCTTTGATTGTTAACATGAGGAGTAATATTTAATAGCATAATCAACTTCTTAATTCGAATTATTAAATTTCTAAAATCAAATGCCTTAGTGTTTTTTTCTATCCACAGCCAATATCTTTTTAGTCTATTTTAATTTTATATCTTTATTTTTCTTTTAAATAAATCTTTGAGTCAATACACTTTTAGTACTTAATAAGATAACAATCCTTATGAGTTTGACACTTTTCTTATCACTTTATTACTTGTAAATGATTGGTGTACTTGCCAATTCGTACATTAGGAAACGTGATACGCCTTGCTCCTTCTGAAGATAGGATTGCGGGCTCTTCGAGTAATTCCTTTGATGAAGAACTTATTCCTTTAGTAAAAGAACGCGGATTTTCTTGGGCATTTGGTGGAAAGAAAGGCGTAGACATTTCTTGTTTAGGGAATACAAAGATCTAATGAACGAAGAATGTTTGAATCACGCAGATTGTTGTGATTGAAAAAGGCCAAAGATAGTCTTTAAAGTCATTAGTAACTAGTGTACTTGAAGACCCATTCCCAAGGCTTCGAAAGATAGAGAATCTAAATATGGAGAATGGTTAATCCTGAAGGAGAAACACCACGGTTCGAAAACAACATCGATTAGATTTGGATGTATGCTTGATGGAGGAAAAACAACATCAATTACATTTGAAATGTATGCTCTGAGGTTTCTTGGGCAGAGAGCTCTCAACTAAATGTATACTTTATCAGTATACAGTTTCAGAATTTGGTTCTCTCTTCTAGGATAGGGTTGTTTTCTCTGCTCAAGAATTTTCTAATCATGAAAAAACTCTCTTTATAAAGAGTTTATTCTCTGCTCTCAACAACACAACTAAATTTTAACATTCCCTGCTCTCAACAACCAAATAACATTTGGTATGGTCCTCAATTTTGAAACTGGAGTTACTGGACTGCTGAGTTTGTCAAACAACTCTTTCGTTTTTTGCCCAGAAAGGTAAGATTCAGACCATGTTCTCTAATGGCTGAGCCCGGCCAGCCTCTTCTTGGTGAACAGATACACAAGCAGCAGATTGTTCTCTTGTGCAGATTCTACTCCAGAAACAAGAATATTTCGTACACAAAAATCTTGCCAGAACTGTAAACAGTGGTTTGGTGAGTGTGAGCAGTTGATCACAGGACCAACTTGATTGATTCTGCTTGTCTCTGTCAAGGAATAATCCTCTCCTGTACCTCCAATCTCAAAGAGATCAAGTTGCTCATTGAAAGAGACATGCATGAGGTAACAGAATCCTTTCTCAGTCCAGTTCAAGGAGAAAAAGCTAATAAACAAGGTGTGCAGAATTTGGACTGACATGAGCACGATGGATTCCTGATCACATCCTTTATTCCTTTTAAGCACACGGAATACCTCTTCAGCTAACATAAAATGTCACTAGTAGGTAGAATTGCACTTTCACTGATATTTTTATTAGCACAAGTTTATGGTTCAATAATAGTATAATGAACTATGCATTGAGATATCACTTCTCTCTGTATTTTTAGAATGGCAAAAGAGTATTCAATTCTTTAAGACTACACGTAGACATGGACCCTATCCGTACGTGGAAAATTTCTCGTATATACACAAAGCCCTTCGGCCCTTCCACTTTTACAAAATTTTAGGAGAGGTGAAACATTTGGGCATACACAAGCTATACCTATATCTATATCAGCATTACATGCAGTACAATGAATTTCTAGAGGATCAGGGGGTCAATTGCACCCCTCTTGAATTTCTTCTGGCTCCTCTCATGAATGAACTTTGGGAAAAATGGTCACTCCAGAACCGCAACTGGCCAAAGCTGCTTCCATGTCTCTATCTCATCCTTGGCATATAGTTTCCTGATTCCTCCATAGAATCCGTCAGTCTCATTGCCTTCTTCCCTGTGATCCTTCCGACTTGCTGTTGTTCGCCTCCATCTTGAACCGGGAGTATACTGATTGAACTCTAGCACAACAGTATCTGCACACAACAGTTTGCAGGCAAAAGAAGTAAATTATACACTTCAAATTGTTCATTAAAATTAGAAGTAATAACTAATTAATATAACTTTAAAGAAAGAAATTACAGCTGAGGATATATCCAATGCACATAAATAAAATTCTCAACTTAGGTTTTGAACTTATAATAGGTTGTCATAATTAGAAACAAGAAGCCACAGTTCGATAGCTACAATTATTACTATTATTATTATGTTTTGAGAATCAAGAACTTATTTCTCTCGTCCTTGAAAATGAACAGGTGCTCTAGGAAAAACCACAGGTTCAAGGAACCAAAATCTGTATGTTGTATTACCAGTGGAAGGCTTTGTTGAATACAGAATAACTTTTAAAGTAACACAGAGACATGATATCCCCATGCAAGTAAAAAAAATGAAAGCTGGGACATTTGCTAATTTGATGTAGAGAAGCATATAAAATGAGACCTCAGGCACAGAAATGGGACCACGTGCAAGTTAACTATATCAAACCTAATAATATAAGAATATATGAAGGTGTTGAAATGTGCTTTCATTACAATCTTTAAATAAAATGAACCAAAAATTGCAGATATTAAACTATGCCTTGATAAATATAATACAAAGAATAAGAAAGGATAGTTTCAAAGTATGCCATTTTATTCACCAAGTTTGACCCAGCTGATACACAACTACTTTGACTCAGACAAGAGTATAAAATAGGAAATGAAAATTGGCTATCAAAGTCTATCATTTAGATTTTGTGTTAACCTAGAATATTATTCAAGTTCTGTGGGGGGGGGGGGGGGGGGGGGGGGGGGGGTAGTTTAACCACTCAGCATATTAAGGAGAGAGCAACAAGAAAAGAGAATGAGGACTACTCTGTCAATAATACCTGATTTCATTTTAAGGTTCTCTATCTATAAGCTAATAATTAACAAAATTTCTAAGCTTGCAGACCAGGAAATTTACAACTAGTTCTAAATGTAATAAGCTACTGCCGGATACAATTCAAGCAATGCACATTACTCAGTTCTAGATAGGAAAAAGGACATTAAATTAGTTAAAGCTCTCTAGAGATCCTTACCACTTTGATGACAGCGGCAGAAATGTTCACTCCCGTCACATGGCTCCAAGTGTCCTACAATTCCATACCACCACCCTACCAGAGAAAAACGGAAATGATTAGCTCCATCTCTAGTAATCACATATATTCCCATTCCATATATTTTGCATCTTCGACTGGTCCATCAAGAGTGGCAAGAAGTTTTGTGTGGACTAGTTAATTTATAGATAATACTATGGCTAGTTACAAAATAGAATCACATCTTTCTCTGCTGTTAATTTCACTTCTTAACTCTACGAATATGAACTCTTTTAGATTTAAAAGAAACCCACAAAAGTTGGAAATATTAAAGAAGATACAATATGAGAAAGCATTACATAAGAAATTCTGAAACTGGGAATCGGCAAGTAATGCTTACGATTACCCACCATATGGGAATTCTTTGTTTCTTCTCCACTGAATTTCAATGTGACTGCCCGGGCGTAGGTCATGCAAACAATCAGAAGCATGAAGATCATGCGCAGGAGTATCAGTCGCTGGTGCTCTTATCCTGTCCCACCGAACTCCCTCCTCAACCACTGCCGTTCTTCGCCCATGAGGTGGGTACCTAAAGGCACCACATTATTGCAATTAAGTCTAGATGCCCAATTCACTTTGACATGGATAAGAAATAAATGCTGAATTGGTTTGTTTTTCACAAATATTATTCCAAAACTTTTCGAAGATTTCCATAATATAAGTTTGTTCCCCACGTAACAAATCTAAATTTTATTCAAGTAAAAATAAGTTGAATAGCAACGGTAATCATATTTGCAGTAGGCTAAGATACATACCTTGCTCGAAAGGTGTCGGTGTGGCGATCATAACAAAGTTCAGCATCATAACAAGACAGCATAAATCCCACATGACCATGCTGCAAAAAGAAGCACCAACGTTATTAGTAGCTTCTCAGGAAAAGCAAGAGAAGACATGCACACTGAAATCCTAACGATGAAGGATCAATATTTTCTAAAGGTCTGAAACATAGAAAAAAACACAAAACTATGAAATAAAATGCTAGCATATTAAACAAACATATCAGATTATGATTCCACAACGATAATAGCCATCCGGGATAGATGTATGATGAAACGAGATACAAATCAATGCATGCATTCATATCAACTGGCAGAATTAATAGAATGCAAAAACATCATCATTAAAACAAGCACAACATAAAAATGTCAATAGTACCTCGCGATTGTAGACCTGAGCAGGGAACCAAAACTTGCCAGTCTCAAGGGCGAGATACCAAGACATGATGGAGTCATCCGGCAAAGAGCGCCTCAGCCTGCTGCTGCTGTCAAGCCTCGATTTAATCCACGAAAGGGGCCAGACACAAGACAGAGATCCCATCCACCCTTTCGTTTCCTTTTGCTCTCGCCACCGCCGCCGCCGCCGCCGCCAGAGGTGCTTTTCCTCCTTGATGCCAAGTACCATTCCCACTCCCTTCGCGCCGCTTGGCCTATCACCCTCCCCCATTTCTCTCTCATATGCCTCTCCCACATGTAATCGCTCCTGCACAAATCCCTCAGCGAGCTGCAAACACCAGCCATGTTGCACAGTTCCGCGGGGGCAGCGCCCCCAAAATGCACTCCAACGCCAAGTCGGGCAGATCCAAGACCGACATCTCAACCGATTCCACCACATTCTCTGCTCTAGATGCGCACTTCCTCTTGGAAGCCATTTTCATCAGTGAACCCCAAGGAATCGAGAGCTGACCTCCCTGAAATTCTTCGCAACAAAGCACAAGAACTCTTGCCAGAACAACAAGGAGAGCAACCTCACCTCACTGGCCCCGGCCCATGAAGGGAGGGGCTGGAGGGCGAGAGACTTGGAGAGGAGAAGGAAGAAGGGAAGGATAGATATAAGGAAGACAAGCATTAGATAACAAGAGAGGAAACAAGGATCAATTGCTGCTCCACATAAAGATCAAACAAATCATACAAGTGACCCAATTGCTGAAAAAGGCAACAGCAGCAATTTAAAAAAAAAAAAAAAAAAAAAAAAAATATGCAGACCGAGCAAAGAATGATCCCCTATCTTCGATCAGTTCAATGGCCACTGCTGACGCGATGAAACCCACTAATGGCTTCAAAGCCGGATTCTTCGAATCAAACAGAGACGGCAATAAACTACGCGAAAAGCTCAAAGCAACAAGGTATGGAGACACACAACACAACACCAAGAAATGGGGGGTATTGGGGCTTTTTGAGATAAATTAGCAATAGCTTCAGACAACCCAGATTACAAAATCTCAAAAATTAAGATTCTTTGAGGAATTGGGTGCAAAAAAAATAAAAAAAAAATGGAATGGGTCAGAGAGAGAGATCTGGCAGAGAGAAAATGGGAGGGGAGAGATGAAGATGAAGATGGGTGATGAACATGAAGTGGGACCTCTTTCTCCTCTTCAGGTTCACCAAAATCTTCACCTTCAACCTACCAAATCCTCAACCTCTCTCCCTCTGTTAAAAAGAACAAAAAGAAAATGGCGATGAGGGGAACAAGCAACAAGAGAGTCTCAGCCAACGCAGAGGGGTCTTGTATTTAAAGAGTTCCTTTTCCTTTGCGAGGGGAGAGAAGGGAGAGATAAAACCAATGAGAAGACAACACGTGGCACTTTCTAGTCCTAAATTCCATAATAATTTTTGTTTATTTTAATGTTTATTACACCCACGAACAGTTGGCGGCGAGAAAATCGGGGGCCAGAAAAAATATATAACGGCAGCATGGGGCACCAATGGCTTGTGACGTCATGCCCCGAGCACCAATGGTTTCTACTGGATGCGAGCAGGGGTCCCGCACCGATCTCGGCCACGTTCATCTCCCCTTTGCTAAAACTGGAGCATGAATCAAGGGGCTCAGTTACCATTTTAACTCTTGTGTCTCGGTCAGCTGTGATGGAGGCTGGAGATCAATTAAGTTGACCTCTTCTTAATATCAAGTAATCATGCAGTTATATCGGAGAAGTATGTGATAAATAATTAAATGGGATAAAAATATAAGTGAATTTAATCGTGTCAGCATTAAGTATCAGTGCTTTAATTGCACTAGAATAAAAAATAATAATAAACAGATAAATATATATTATAACACAAGTGTCCTTTACGGTGTAAGTTTAAACTTGAACTACGAATTATACTTAAAATAGAAAATATTTAGGAAAAGTTGATTTTAGGTTATACCGAGATTAACTTGTGTAAAAAAATTTCTGACAAAAAATAGTGTAACAAGCTTTTTGACTTAGTTTCCTATTTGTTCCGGTTCATGTCCCCACCACATGGGCATACGCCATCAAATGTATTTTCGTATTGTCATTGTTGCCCTCGATGACGTGTCTCCTTTCTGACGAAAAGTAACATGCACGTACACTTTGACTGCTGCAGGGCCAATTATCTGTCAATTTTATAATTATTTGTCTACCCAACGCTGAATCAGCACATTTTGAATTTTAAATGAAATTTTTTCAGCGATGTGACGTAGCAAGATCATTTAATTTTCTGTACCCGATATTTCTGATGATTAAACATTTTCATCCTTTGTTAACCTATTTCCCTTTCAATTTTATTGATGGAGAATATTAATAAAATAATATAATTGGAGAAAAAAGAAGTGATTAAATGGGAAAACTGGGGGAAAAAATACTTAGTTATATAATAAGTGATGATATAACTTTTTTTTCTCTCATATCAATTGTATCTCCTTTGTGTCTCTTATATTCTCTATATATCACAAACATCCAAAATCAATGGATTCATCTTCATCCGGAAATGAATCATTACCAGATCAGCAAGAAGTTGGCTTTTCTTGTTTTGTATTATTAACTCTCCAGATGGAGAGGAACGTGTTTGAGGCTGCAGCCTAGTCAAGGCATTTCTGCATTCAAGATGGAATTATCACACACTTTTGATCTTCCTATAACAATTAAATCTTACTTATAAACTTGAGCAACAACCCAACATAATTTTTGTGCTGAACACCGTTCAAGATGTTCAATACTTACTTGAAGTTTTTCGGACTTATAATTACAGAGCTGTGAACGTCAAGGTAAGGGATGCAGCTCACAGCACTTCATCATCTAGGATCTGTCCTTAAGCAGACCAAAAATAAGTTTTTGTCCGCTATTGAAGTTTTGTCCACGAATATATGTTTCTATCCACAATTTTAAGTCTCTGTCCACGATTTTAGATTTTTGTCCATAATTTTAAGTTTTTGTCCACTTTATTAAGTTTTTGTCCACAATTTTATGTTTCTCTCTAATATATTAACTATTTGTCTATCAATTCACCACAATGCCTCTGTTAGTTTTCCTAACGTCGGTGAACATATTTGGTTAGCCGAAGATATGGTGAATGACACCATCTGTATCCCTACTTGGTGGCATGATTCTATTCGTGATGCGGGGCAACAATTTAATAGCTTGAAAGAAGTGAGGCTCGCACTCAAGAATTTATTTATAAATTTGTGAAGAACTATAAAAAGGATCATTATGGAATGCTTAAAGAAGCAAGACATGGCTGCGCTTGGAGGTTTCACGCATCGCCGGTCACAAACAATACCAGGTTGTTATTAAAACCTTCAACCCGGTGCACAACATGTGGTGGAGACATGGGTACTAATGGGCACCAGAGATTATCGAGAAAATTTGTAGCATCTATCTTGCAGAATATACTCAAGCACTGTCCCACATACAGAGCTTGAAATCCTAGAAAAGATTTCAAAGCTCAATTTAGAGTGTCGCTCAAGTACCACGAGGTTTGATGGGGAAAAGAATTGGCGTAAAACGAGCTTTATGGACTGGCAAGACACTCTTATGACTCCCTCGGTTGTACGTATTTTCTTAAATTTGTCCATACTCTAATATTTTTGTACAAAATTATAAATATTATGTCCACCTAAACTAATGTACGTTCACTCTCTTGTTTTCCGTCCACTTGGCCTAATATTCTGTATCAGTAAGGTTCGAGCAAAAGATACTGGAGACGAACCCGGGTAGCTTCATTTCTCTCGAGAGTGAAAATGGGCCGGTTTATAAGGCTCTATATTGCTTATGCTGCTTGCATAGAAGGTTATCTTGCCGGTTACAAACCTTTGATTTTTTTCGCCGGTACCTTTCTTAAGGATCGTTCCAAGGGTACACTTTTTGCCGCCACAGCTTACGGTGGTGACAGCGGATTATTCCTACTAGCCTTTTGCATGTGTGACATTGAAAACGAGGACAACTGAAATTGGTTTATTAGTGAATTGCGAAAGATGTTGTATGAAGTACCCGAACTGTATGCTTAACCACACCAACTGGTGTTCATGTCTGATGCTGACAAGGGGCTTAGAAGTACCATTTAACAATATTTTTCTGATGCATTGCACTCTCGTTTGTGTACTCCATCTCATGAAAAAGTACAAGAACAGTTGTAAAAAAACCTGAGTTTAAATTTGCATACTTCCCAGGAATTAACAAAAATGTTACAATGAGCGGCTTATTGATCGTGAAATGAAAGTGATAAGAATTATCGTGTAGCTTTACGTTAACGGGTCGTGTCCACGAGAAGGAATGCGATAGAATCTTTCGGTGTTTGAAAAAGTAACAAAGAATTGAGTTGGTGTCTTTCTTTTCTATCTTTTTATAAATTGAAAAAGAGAATGGAGAGAAGGGAAATGATTAAAAGAAAAATTGCAAATTTAGAGAAGACTTTGAAAAAGGTGATTTAGAAAGCTTGAAGAGTGATTTGTTGTTTTTAATATAAGAATAAGATCTGGGCTCACTATCTCACTACTTAACGATGTGTTCTTCTCTTGAAATTCTAGTGCCTCAACTTGATCATAAGCAAAAACTTAAGTTGAGTTTAGAAAGTTTTAAGCAAAGCAAATAAGATAGTTTAAAAAAATTAACTCTTTTCTTTATGAAATCATCTTGAGTTGAATGTTAAATCATCAATTATTTCAAGTATGAAATAAAAACAAGTCAAGAGATATTTTAAAAGAAGTAGGAGCTTCGAAATCCAAACTCATCCTCATGTGCCTTCAAGAACACTTTCAAAGAAGAAAGCTTAGTTTAGGCATGCAAATGATTTATTGAGTCTTTCATCAAAACTAAAAAAAAGAAGAGGGATCGGAGAGAGGAACAATAGTGAGCCCAGAAAACGAATTTAGCTACATGGAAGATGAAAAATAAAACATATAAATAAAGCAAGACATACCATGAATCTGAGTGAAGAAGAGAAAGCTTGATCCTTTTATTGATGTCACTTCAATCTTAAATTACAATCACTCAATTCCTCTCTCTCACTGATATTTAAACTGAACTACAAATTATAAAATAGAGATACAACTTCTATACTATCTAACAAAGAGCCTAAACCTTAAAAACAAAGAGAAAAAAAACTAAAACTAATTTTCGGTCCCTTTTTCAGTACAAAACCCTGCCTTTTATAGGCAAAAACCCAGAGGGAAAGGAGAGGAGTGAGGAGATAAGGGGAGCAAATGCTCCCCTTATCTCCACCAAAAAGCCGCGGATCCCCGGCTTTGGCCGCGGATCCGCGGCCAGGATGTGGCCAAGTGGCACATCCTGGTGGGAGATATGGTTGGCGTGGGCTTGGGCTTCTTTTTGTCTTTCTGGATTCACTGTTTCAGCTCCTAGATTGACGAAACGATCTTTGATTGTTGGCTTTAACCACTTGATTTAGGAAGATCCATTTTAACTGGTTTTCAGCCTCTCTGATTTGTCAAGATCTGCCCTGATTTCCTGATTTGAATTTATTCTGAATTAAATCAGAATTTGATGGGCTTTTGGGCTCGTTTCTCTTTCCTAT
>JAVJIF010017571.1:0-65000 GCA_038442645.1 Agave tequilana
AGATTTGGGCTCGAATCCTTCCGGAACTCCACAAGTCTATCTCTATGTATGTATGTGTATGTAGATATCTATCTCTATGTATGTATGTGTATGTGTGTGTGTGGTCTATATATATATATATATATATATATATATATATATATATATATATATATATATATAGAGAGAGAGAGAGAGAGAAGACTTGTGTAGTTCCTGAAGGATTCGAGCCCGAATTCTTCCCACTCAAATACAACCATATGACATTCGAATGCAAGATCCATTCCATTGAAGTTGATCTACATATTTCAAGTAGCAAAAAATAAAAAATCATATATTTGAAATTTTTTGCTCATCCATCAAGTACGCGCAAAATGGAAGGCCAAAAATAGCATTTTGCTTAGATCTACGTCTTTAGACATACAAATTCTCGATCCGACCATTTCATCATGATCTAAACACTTAAAAAACCATCACAAACTAATTTTTGTTAGATTTCAAATATTCTACACCGTTAAACTAACTAACTCACTATTTCGGCCGTCCATTTTGCGCCTACTTGATGAATGGCAAAAAGTATTCGAAGATAGTATATGATTTTTATTTTTAGTTACTTGAAATAATGTAGATCAACTTCGGAGTGGATCTTGCGTTCGGATGTCATAGTTGAGTGGAAGGACTCGGCCTCGAATCCTTTCGGAATGAAACAAGTCTATCTCTCTCTCTCTCTCTCTCTCTATATATATATATATATATATATATATATATATATATATATATATATATATATATATATATATATATATATATTTATGTATGTGTCTATGACTGTATGTATAACATGGTTTCCACTATTAACTAATTCCAATATATAATGATAATATCGTATCGGTTTCTAGGTACCTAAAATGATATTTGCGCTATAATATCGGCTATTATCGGGGCCGATATTTATAGGATATTAACGATATTGATACCTTTTCCATTGATGTGTGTATACTTTTTCCCTTGAAGATATTATCGATATTATCCTATAAATCTCGATATTTATAGGATATACCGAGAACTTAAACACTGAATTATACAAGTGTGTGTGTGTTGTATGGATGTGTGTGTGTATATATTTAGTTGATACCGACTTATATACATATATACATATACATACATATACATGGGTAAGGCTTTAATACTCCTAGGGCAGTAAGTTATGCCTGTTGTGCCCGCCCACCTAAAAAATGCATGTTATGTAATGGAATTAGATGATCCATTCTTTTTATCTTGATTTACATGTTTTAAAAACTCTATACACAAAAAATTATACATTTTACTGTAAGTGGTGGCAAAATGAAATCTAGCAATTGAAAATAGTTCATTTCACCAACCACTTAATGCATGAGCAACTGGCCTCCAAAACACATTATTTTTTATTTACAAACTTTTTAAACGTGTAGATCAAGATGAATTGAGTGGATTGTCCAATTTATTTGCATATTATACACTTTTATAGGTGGACATAATTAGCTTAGTCATGTCCTGAGAGTATTAAAGCCTCTCCCTATATATATACACACACATATAGATATATGTGTGAGGGTTTAATACTTCTAGGCATAACCAATTTAGTTATGCCACCTACAAAGTCGCATGTAATGCAATGAAATTAGCCCATCCACTCTGTTAATCTTAGTCTACATATTCTGAAGCTCTACACAAAAAATCTTTCATTTTGAAGTTCATTTACCAATGTTTTAAGTGGTGACAAAATAAGAGATTTTCTGATAATTAGAAATGATTCACTTTACGCATGAGCAATTGATCTTTAAATTATATGAATTTTTGTTTATAAATCTTAGAACATGTAGATCAAGATAAATGGAGTAGATTCTTCAAATTTCTGTGCATATTATACATTTTTATAGGTGTGCATATATAACTTAGTTATGTCGTGGAGCATTAAAGCCTCCACACACACAAATACGTACACACATATACATATATGTATGTATGTGTGTACACACACATATTTGTATACACACATATATGTATATATACATATGTATGTGTGTACTTTTCAAAGAATATATCTATATGTGTGTATGTGTTTGCGTGCGTGCTTGTGTGTATATGTGATATATACATATATATATATATATATATATATATATATATATATATATATACACACATATATATATATAGAGAGAAAAATGTATATCAGCCGACGGCTGCGAGACCCTCTCAGCCTGTGGTGATGTGGCACATTATTAGCCACACTAGAAAGGACGCCCCGCCTATTGAAACAGTTGAAATTACTAAATACCCCTGCGGTAAAAGACAGTGGATCTGTATAGTTTATTATTTTTTTTATATTTCTGACGTTAGTCAATATTGTCACAATTATCTTTTATAACTGCGGCCAAACTGCCACCAATTTTTATCAAATCACAAAACTAATTTGAATGCTTCTTTATTAATTTTTTTGTTATCTGATTTGAAATTTACTGATTTTTAATATAGTCGCAGTTTACTTTTTCGCATGTAATGTATAAATTATTATTTTTTAAACTGCCACCAATTTTATCAAATCACGAAAATAATTTGAATGCTTCTTTATTAATTTTTTTGTTATCTGATTTGAAATTTACTGATTTTTAATATAGTCGCAGTTTACTTTTTTTCGCATGTAATGTATAATTATTATTTTTTTATATATTGAATTCGGACAAGGACTGCGACTATGATCGCAGTGCTTAACGAGAGCAAGTCGTGGACGTTTTTTTTGCTTGGTTAAATGTAATAACGGTGACTAATAACTGATAGTATAATCGCAGTTTACGTATTATTTTATATATTTGTTCTTCAATGTGACTGTTGTCTGAGCCGCCTATGAACTATTAAATTGTTTTTTTACATATAGCATGCGATCAAGGACTGCGACTATGGTCGCAGTACTCACGACAGCTTTTTTTTGCAAAGTTAGATGTAATAACGGTGACTAGGGACTGATACTATAGTCGTAGTTTACGTATGGTTTTATATGTTTGCTCTTCATTGTAACTGTTGTCTCAGCCGCCTATAAACTACGAATTTTTTTACTTATTGCATGCGAAGTAGGATTGCGACTATGGTCGCAGTTTTAAGAACAGAAGTCGCAGTTTTCTAATTTGTGATATACAGTGAAATATACCAGTGAAATATACTGATTTGAGAGGATTGCGATCATGTTCGCAGTATTATATTGTTTATATAGTTTAATTTTGGACTGCGACCATGGCAGCTGTTTATAACTTTATTGAATGCAAACGATCAAACTGTTTTATGACTGGACAGCGACCATGGTCGCAGTTTCATATGTAATTATTATATGAGTACTGCGACCATTATCGCAGATAAGATGCAGAAATAATAACTATACGGCATACTTTATATGTATTTTAAAAATATGAAAGATTTTTTTACAGATAGAAGTAAATTTTATTTATAACATAATATGGTCAGAAAGAGACCTTACAAAAAAGAGCATTAAAAGCTGTCAACAGAAGACAAAATAACGTTGAATATCAGAAGATCAGGAAATCCTAATCCTCGTCGTCATCACCATCATAAGCAGATTCGTCGTCTTCATTCTCCTCGTCTTCCTGTTCATCACTTATTTCCTCATCATCTTCTTGTTTTTGAGGGTTTTTTGTTCATCGATAAACTCCCAGAATGAATCGTCTCTATCAAGCTCTTCCTCCGATCCGTGTCGAGAAAGCGAGCCTCCAGCATCAGAGGACATGCTTTGTCTCTGTCAAGTGGCTGAGGAATAATTTCCTCCTCACAACCCACATGAAAACTTCATCATCCTCATGAAGAGGAGGATCAGTTAAAATATTATTTGATGTAGTGATATAGTCAAAAGGAGTGAAGTTCAGACTGGTATCAGATTCACTAGAATACCCTGAAGAAAGAGGACCGGTGGGGAATGATTGAAGTTGAAATCTGAGTGTTCAGAGGAAGAAGATGGGGTAGACATGATTCAAGAATGAATTATTTTCTGGAAGTTTTTGAAATCAAATTGAAATGTAAGAGCAAAAATATAGTTTTTAGATATGAGATAATATATTTAGTTACAAGCACTATATAAAGGTAAAGAATGTGAAAGAATATGAATAGTAATAATAATTGTTATAGGTGACGGTTGAGTATGGGAAGAAGTGGTAAAAAAAAATTAAATATTTAATTGAAGAGTTATGGCGGGAGAATCCGAAGAGTTCCTTTTTTTCAGAGTTTTACTACGTGAAGTACAAATTAACTTTTTATAGAATGTTTTCCCTATATCTTTAGATTACGTATGGTGCTCATCTTTCCTTTATCGAGATTAATATTAGTGCATCTCTTTTTTCGAGACTGTTGTTGTATCACGGTAGATAGAATATTAATTACTTCATTTAATTCAGTATAATTAATATAGTATTTTTATAAGATATGATATACGCGAACTGATCTCAGGGTCGCAGTGCTAATTTACTTTGTAAACTTATAAAAAATCTGTTACATAAGGCATGCGAAAAATGATTGCGACTTTGGTCGCAGTGCTGAAAAAAGATTGCGACCTTGGTCACTGTTCTGAACGAGGTCGCATTGCTGAACGATAGCATGTTTCGTCTGTTATTTTTATGGGAATAAGGAATGCGACTAGGGTCGCGACGTGATATAAAAGGGTATTTTTGTCAATTTGTTTCACGATTGTTTAGGCGGGATTTTTTGATTTTTTTGGCGCCTACACTCTGCGGCCGATATGTGGCATATATTCAGCCACGTCAACGCCGGCTGAGAAACTCTCTCAGCCGTCGGCTAAAGTACAGTAACCCCATATACATATATATATATACATATATGTATATATATATATATATATACATATACATATACATATATATATACATATACATATACATATACAATACATATATATATATACATATACATATACATATATATATATAGACTTGTGTAGTTTCAGAAGGATTCGAGCCCGAATCTTTCTCACTCAAGTACAATTATGCATCATCCGAATACAAGATCCATTCTGTTGAAGTTGATCTATATTATTTCTCAAGTATCTATAAATCAAAAACCAAGTATTTTAAATACTTTTTGCCCATGCATCAAGTAGGGGAAAAACGAATGGCCTAAATAGTGAGTTGGTTAATTTAACGATGTAGAACATTTGAACCCTAACAAAAACTGGTTCGTAGGGTTTTTTTTAAATGTTAGATCATAATCAAATGGCCGGATTGAGAATTTGTATGTCTAAAGGCAGATCTAACCAACTCACTACTTTTGGCCGTCCATTTTGTGTTGCTTGATGGATGGGCAAAAAGTATTTAAAATACTTGATTTTTGTTTTATAGATACTTGAAATAATATAGATCAACTTCAACGGAATGAATCTTGTATTCGGATGATGTGATTGTATTTGAGTGGGAAGGATTCATGCTCGAATTTTCGAAACTACACAAGTTTATCTCTCTCTATATATATATATATATATATATATATATATATATATATATATATATAATGAGAGAGAGAGAGAGAGAGAGAGAGAGAGAGAGAGAGAGAGAGAGAAAAGGGGGGAGAGACTTGTGTAGTTCCGGAAGTATTCGAGCCTGAATCCTTCCTACTCAAATACCAACACCTGACATTCAAATACAAGATCCACTTCGTTGAAGTTGATCTATATTATTTTGAATCAAGTGTTTTGAATACTTTTTGCCCATCCATCAAGCGGCGCAAAATGAACGACCGAAAGTAGTTAGACATACAAATTCTCAATTCAGCCATTTGATCATGATCTAAACATCTAAAAATCTCTGCAAACCAATTTTTGTTAGGTTTCAAATGTTCTACACCATTAAACTAACCAACTCACTATTTAGGCCGTCCTTTTTTCTCCCACTTGATGTATGGGCAAAAGTATTTAATATACTTGATTTTTATTTATAGATACTTGAAATAATATAGATCAACTTTAACGGAATGGATCTTGTATTTAGATGATGTAAATCGTATTTGAGAGGGAAGGATTTGGGCTCGAATCCTTCCTGAACTATTCAAGTCTATCTTATATATGTATGTATGCATATGTATACATATATGAATATGTAAGTATATGCAATGTTTGTTCAATATAGTTTAATTTGTATGTACACACATGTAAGGTTTATATTCATACATATGCATGGGTGTGTGAGCGAGCGCTCATATATAGGTGTGTATGTGTGCGCGCGCGCGCACACACACACATATATGTATACACGCACATATATGTAGATATATATATATATATAGTGTGTGTGTGTGTGTGTGTGTGTGTGTGTGTGTGTACTTTCCAAAGAATATATCATGTGTGTGGTGGTGTGCGTGCGCACGACGCGCGCGCGTATATATATGAGAAAGATTTTAATACACCTAGTGTGTAACATAAGAGGTTACATATGTCACTCATATTCATGATCCAAACTACGATTGATTGTCAGTTACATGTCTAAAACTCATATGGATCAAATTTTATGCGCATTGAAACTTTCTAGCCCGCTAATCAAGCAAATAAAAAAGGGTTTTTAAGATCTCTATAAACCATCCATTTTTAAATCATTAGATGGAGAGGTTAGAAAGTTTCAATGCACATGAAATTTGATCCATATGAGTTTTAAAACATGTAGATCATAATTCATTATTTGGATCATGAATATGAGTGACATACAGTATATTTTAATAGGTGTGTGTAACCTCTTATGTTACACATGTTACACCCAGGTGTATTAAACCCTTTCCCTAATAGTATATATATGTATCTTTATGAATATGTATGTATATATATACATATATGTATATGTAATGTTTGTTCAATATAGTTTAATTTGTATATACACACATGTAAGGTTTATATTCATACATGCGCATGAAAAAAAAAAGAATAAAAATCTTTCAACTTGAATTCTTATTTTCGTTGTTTGTGATCCTACCAAAGAGCAAAAGTTAAAGTTTGGAACGTGAACAAATGGTGATCAACTTTTTCTTGACCATTTTCTTATATTATTTTGTCTCATGTAAATTTAAGCTTTCTATTGTAGGTTATTTGGAGACGTTCTCCTCTTTCAGCTTGCTAGCTTGATATGAGGTCTAAAAGGTTGCTATGAAATATTTACAAGTTTGTTCTTTTATTTATATTAATTATAAAAATAAGAAAGCCATTAAATGTATTTTTCAGGTTTGAAGGTTCTGTATTCGGTTGTTTTCTCCTGAATCATTCAAGATATATTTACAGGAGGTTAGTCATGTGCAATTAATTAAGAATATATTTTAATTTAAACTTTTACAACATTTAAAAACCCTTAATTTAGATAAATTGGTGTTTACTTTAGAGTTAAAACTTTTAAGATAAAGTTATAGCTCTCATCAGTTAATAAAGGTAAGAGAAGTATACTTGAATTCTTGAAGTAATTTTTTTGAAATTTTTATATGCTTATTCTTATTTTTCATAATTTAGTGAGATAATGTTGATTTTACATGTATGATGCTATGTTATTTATGTATGTATTTGAGCTTACAAATGTGTATGAATTTATCTATGTTTTTGTATTTATATATGTGTATGTGTATGTATTGATACATACACCAATATATACATACACACACATGTACACACACACACACATATATATACACACATATATATACATATATATACACATATGTATACATGTACGTGTATATATATCTATATATGTGTGTGTGTACGTATATATATACACATATACACACACACACACACACACACACATATATATATAACGTATATATATATGTGTGTGTGTGTGTACGTATATATACACGCACATATATATGTGTACGTATATATATGTACATATATATGTGTACGTGTGTGTGTGTGTGTGTTGTGTGTGTGGTGTATAGGTATATATATGTAGGTATGTATGTATGTATTGATACATACACCAATATATACATATACCAATACACACACGCATATACACACACACACATCATACATACATATGTATCAATACATAGATGCATGCATATATAATTATTTTCGAGCGTCTGTGTCTGTGTGCACGCATGCATAGATGTATCCATGTATATATGTGTGTGTACTTATGTATGCACTTATGTATGTATGTATGTGTATGTGTGGATATCTAAATATGTGTATGTATTTATATGTGTATGAATAAATAGATACATACACAAGCTACATCCATACGCTCATGCATACACTTACAGACACTTGTAGATAAATCAGTGTTTAAATCTCGGTATCAGCTAATTATTTTAGTATCAGTATCTAATCTTTAATATCCTGTAAATATAATCAATAATATCAATAGTATCTACCCCAATATGAGCCGATATTATAGGGTCAATATCGTATTGGGCACCTGAAACCCAATCTGATATTACCACTAAATATTGAAATCAGCTAATAGTGGAAATTGTGATATATATATATATATATAATATATATATATATATATATATATATATATATATATATATATGAGAATAAGGGATATGAGTTTAAACTCATATAAGCTTATATGAGCTACAACTAGTTTTCACGTGTGGACATTCAATGTGATCTATATGTTCTCAATAAGTAGTGGATGAAAAATCATGAGTTTTAGAGATCGTATGCTCATTGATCAAGCGGTGAATTTTGTTCAAATTATCTTTTCACAGGACTCGTTTAATTTACAACCATGATCGATGAGCAAATGATCTTCAAAACTTATGATTTTTCATCTACAATTCCATGAGGGTATGTAGATCATTATGAAGGGTGTGGATCATCCACTTAGATGATCCACACATGGAAAATAGTGTAGCTAATATAAGCTTATATGAATTTAAAATCGTATCCCTTATTCTCATATATTATATGTGTGTGTGTGTATAAACTTGCGTGCATGCAAACAGGAAAACTCACACAAATATATGTATTTTTATCTATAGGATATTAACAACGTTAACACTAAAACCATTGGCCGATATCGAGATTTTAGACACTGATTTATCTACAAACATGTGTGTGAATGGATGTGTATATATGTCATACATACATATACATGCGCGCACACACGCACACACATATATAGAGAGACGTGTAGTTTCGGAAGGATTCGAGCCTGAATCCTTCCCACTCAAATACAACCATACATCATCCGAATAGATCAATTCCGTATTTATAAACATGCATCAAGTCGGAGAAAAACGGACGGCCTAAATAGTGAGTTGGTTAGTTTAATGGTGTAGAACATTTGAAACTTAACAAAAATTGGTTTGTAGGGGTTTTTAAATGTTTAGATAATGATCAAATGGCCGAATCGAGAATTTTATGTCTAAAGACATAGATCTAATCAACTCACCACTTTCGGCCGGCTATTTTGCACCGCTTGATGGATGGTAAAAAGTGTTCAAAACACTTGATTTTTTATTTTAGTTACTTTATATAATAATATAGATCAACTTCAACGAAGTGGTTCTTCTATTTGAATGTCGGATGTTCGTATTGAGTGGGAAGGATTCGGGCTCGAATCCTTCCGGAACAATTATATAAAGTAACTAAAATAAAAAAATTAAGTGTTTTGTACACTTTTTGCCATCCATCAAGCGGCGCAAAATGGCTGGCCGAAAGTGGTGAGTTGATTAGATTTATGTCTTTAAACATACAAATTCTCGATCCGGCCATTTGATCATGATCTAAACATTTAAAAACCCTTACAAACCAATTTTGTTAGGTTTCAAATGTTCTACACCATTAAACTAACCAACTCACTATTTAGGTCGTCCGTTTTTCTCCTACTTGATGCATGTTTATAAATACTTGAAATAATAGGGAAAAAAATATTAAAAATACTTGATTTTTGATTTATAAATATTTGAAATAACATAGATCAACTTTAATGGAATAGATCTTGTATTGAGATGATGTATGGTTGTATTTGAATGGGAAGGATTCGAGCTCGAATCCTTCCAAAACTACGTAAGTCTATATATATGTGTGTGTGTGTGCGCGCGTGTATATATCTGATATAACATATATCTGTTTGTTATTCAATTTGTATGTTTTTCTGTATACGTGTATATTATGTATCTATATAAATGTATGTGTCCATATATGTGTGTGTTGTGTGTACACACACACACGCACACATATATATATATCTACACTTATATATTTCACACATATATACAATGTATATGTATCGATATACTTGTATATACAACGAAGTCAACTGCTTCATTATCAAATTTTCTCCAAAAAGAAAAAAGAAGGAAAAAAATAACAAAAATTTAACCTGAAATATCATTTCCTTTTTTTGAGGACCTACCAAAAAGCAAAAGACGTAGTTGGAACATCGATGAATGGTGATCAGGTTTTCTCGATTATTTTCTAATATTATTTTATCTCATCTTTAAATTTAAGTTCTTAATTGTAGATTATTTGAGGATATTCTCATCTCTTTTAGCTTGCTCGCTTGATATGAAATCTAAAAAGTTGACAATAAAATATTTACAGGTTTACTTTTCTATTTATATTAATTATTGAAATAAGAAATTTATTATATGTGTTTTTTTTCAGGGTTTGAGGGTTGGGTATTCGATTGGTTTCTCATGAAACATTCAACATACGTTTACATGTGGCTAGTTATATGCCATTAGTTAATAATACATTTTAATTTAAACTTTTACCGCAATTAAATATCACTAATTTAGTTAAATAACTATTTATTTTATAGTTAAAGTGTCAAAATAATTTACAACTCTCATTAGTTAATCAAGCTAAGTGTACCTGAATTATTGAAGTTTCTTTTTTAATTATTATATGCTAATTTCATTTTTCACAATTTAGTGGGATTATGTTGAGTATGTATGTATGTATGCATGCATGCATGTCATGTTACATTATTTGTATGTTTGTGTGTGCACAAGTGTATGTTTTCTATATATGTTTTTGTATCTATGTATTTATATACACCAATATACACATATAGATCATACATATATATGTATCAAATCATAGACATATAATTATTCATTTGTTTTTTTGTACGTATCTGTGTACATGCGTGCATACATGTACCCATGTGTGTGTATATGTGTTTACGGATTTATATGTATGGATCAAAGTATGTATATTTGTATGTATATATGTATGTATGTACATCTATATGTGTGTATCTAAATATGTGTTTGTATCTACATATGTATTTATGAATAAATAGATACACACAAACATACACACATCCACGCCCACACGCACACCCGTGGATAAATCGATGTTTAAAATCTCGGTATTGACTAATTATTTTAGTATCAATATCCTTAATATCCTATAATATTAATAATATCGGCAATATTGGCCCTAATATGAGCCTATATTATTGGGTCAATATTGTATCTAGTACGTGAAATTTGATATGATATTACCATTTTATACTAGAATCGACTAATAGTGGAAATCGTGTTATATACACACACACGTACACATTCATAGACTTATAAGCAAGCGTGCATGAAAACACACAATATATGTACATGTATGTCTAAGAGTGTAGGACATTAACGATATTAATATTAAATCATTAGCCGATCCCGAGATTTTAAGCATTGATTTATCTACAGTTTATGTGTGTATAGATGTGCGTGTATATATCTATGTATACATGTATACATGTATGTATGTTTATTTGTATATATGTATCCATGTATGTTTGTTTATTTGTGTGTATCTAAATATGCATATGCATCTATACATGTGTCTGTATGAATAAATAGATATTTATGCAAGCATGCACTTATATATCTATGTATGTACGTTTATTTGTGCGTAACTCAATGTGTGTGGATATATATACACGCACAAGCATACACTTATATAAACACATCCATATATACGCACGCACTTGTAGATAAATTAATGTTTAAAAATCTCGGTAATCAGCTAATATCAATATTAAGTATCAATATCTTTAATATCCTCTAAATATTGATATTAGTCCATATTATAGGGCCAATATCATGTCGGGTACTTGAAAATCCCATATAATATTACCATAATATCTTAGAATCGGCTGATAGTGGAAACTGTGATGTGTGTGTATAAGTACGCCCGCGCACAAACAAACACTCATTTGTGTATTTGTACGTGTAGGATATTAATGATAATTATACTAAAACTATTGGCTGATATCGAGATTTTAAACACCGATTTATCTACGAGTATATGTAGGAGTATGTAAGTTTATGTGATTTATGACGGTACCTACATCATACATACTATACACACATATATGTATGTGTCTACGCACGTGATATACGTATCTGTTTGCTATTTAATATGTATGTTTTTCTATGTACGTTTATATATCAATATGTGTATATGTCCATATGTGTATATATGTGATATTATATATCTGTTTGTTATTTATTATGTATGTTTTTCTATGTTTGTCTATAAATCTATGTGTTTGTCTATATATGTGTGTTTGTGTGTGTATACACATATATCAATACTTATTTATACGTGCAATGTATATGTACACACACATGTAAGGATTATATTCAATACATACGTGTGAGTGCACGCGGTTGCGTCCATATATGCTTGTATGTATATATTTTTGTACTTGTGTTTGAATTGTTACATATTACAACCAATTTGTTTTCTTAAGAAAACGCCTAGGAGATATATACAAAACGTTATCATATAATTCATTATCTTATTTTCTCTCTCTCTAAAAAGAGAGGCAAAATAATGAAACCTTTTAACCGAAATCTTATTTTCTCCATACCTGTTAACACGAAATCTCATTTTCTATGTATGTCTATATATCTACTCATGTATCTCTCTATATAAGTGTGTTTGTGTGTATATACACATACATTAACAGTTATATATGTTCAATGTATACGTACACACACATACATGTAAGGCCTATATTCAATACATGTGTGTGGGCGTGTGCGTCCATAGATGCTTGTAACCTCTATTTGGATTGCTGATATATTACAATCAGTTTGTTTTTTAAGAAAACGCCTGAGATATGTCCGTATGTGTATATACAGTGTTGTCAAATAATTTATTATCTTGTTTCTTTTGCATCTCTAAAAAAAGAGACAAAATAATAAATTATTTTAACCTAAATCTTCTTTGTTCGAGGTCCTCTCAAGAAGAAAAAGACAAAATTGAAACATTAACGGATGGTGATCACGTATTTTTTTTCTAGACCATTTTCTAAGATTATTTTATCTCATTCATAAATTTAAGTTTTTCAATTGTAGGTTATTTGGAGACATTCCCACATCTTGCAGTGAAATCATAACAGGTTTGCGTTTTTATTTATATTAATTATCAAAATAATAAATCCATTATATGTACTTTTTCAGTTTTGAAGGTTGGGTATGCAGTTGATTTCTCCTTCAGCATTTAAGATACTACATGAGGTTACTTATGTCCATTATTGATAATATATTTTAATTTAAACTTTTATCACAATTAAATATCACTAATTTTATTAAATAAATGTTTATTTTATAATTAAAGTTTTCAAGATAAACTACAACTCTCATTAGTTGATCAAGGTAAGTATACATAAATTCTTGAAGTTTCTTTTTAAAATTGTTATAAACTAATTTTAATTTTTCATAATTTAGTGGGATAATGTTGATTTATATGATGTATGTATGTTATGTTATTTAAGGATGTTTCTGTGTATGAACAAGTGCATGTATCTATGTATGTTTTTTTATCGATATATGTGTATATATGTATGTATTTATATATTCACCAATATACACATATAGATCATACATATATGTATAAATTCATAGACACATACATACAAGGATAGACTTGGGTACATGCGAAAGGATTCGAGCCCGAATCCTTCTCACTCAAACTCAATCCCACGACATTCAAATAAAAGATCCATTCAGTTGAAGTTGATCTACATTGTTTAAAGTAATTAAAAATTAAAAATCAAGTGTTTTTGAATACTTTTTGCTCATCCATCAAGTAGGCGCAAAATGGATGGCCGAAAATAACATTTTACTTAGATTATGACTTTAAACATATAAATTCTCGATTATCATGATCTAAACATTTAAAAAAAACCACTCACCAATTTTTGTTAGGTTTCAAATATTATACACCGTTACTAGCCAACCTATTATTTCGGCTGTTCATTTTGCGCCTACTTGATGGATGGGCAAAAAATATTCAAAATCCTTGATTTTTGATTTTTAGTCACTTTAAATAATGTAGATCAACTTCAACAGAGTGGATCTTTTATTTGAATGTCGTGAGATTGAGTTTGAGTGGGAAGGATTCAGTCACGAATCCTTCCGCATGTACCCAAATATGTGTGTGTGTTATATTCATTTTGTATGTTTTTCTTTGTATGTTTATGTGTATCTATACGTTTATGTTTTCATATGTGTGTGTATAAATATACATCAATACTTATATACATGTTCAATATATATGTACAGATACACATACACATGTAAGGATTATATTCAATACATGTGTGTGGGTTTGTGCGCGCACATCCATATATGGGTTTGTATATATTTATGTACTTGCGGTTGGATTGTTGATATGTTACAATCAGTTTATCATTTTTTAAGAAGATGCCTAAGATTATATACAATATTGTCAAATAATTCACTTTTTTCTCCATTTATTCAAAAATAAGAAACAGAATTATAAAGCCTTTTAACCAAAAATCTTATTATTTTCTATGGTCCTACAAGAAATAAAAGACGAAGTTGAAATGTCAATGAATGGTGATTAGGTTATTTTCTGGACCATTTTTTAATATTATTTTATCTCGTCTATAAATTTAAGTTTTCAATTGTATGTTTTTTGGAGGCATTTCCACTTCTTTCAGCTTGCTCGCTTGATATAAAGTCTAAAAGGTCTTGTCAGGTTTTCTTTTATATTTATATTAGTTATAAATTAGAAATCAATTCTATGTCCTTTTCAGGTTTTGAAGATTGGGTATTCGGTTGGTTTCTCTTGAACCATTTAAGATGCATTTACACGAGGTTAGTAATGTGTTGTTAATACAACAACAACAAATAAGCCATTTGTCCCAAGTATTTGGGGTAGGCTACATGAACCAAAAGAGAATTACGTCAAACAAGCACATGGATCAGCTTTCTCCACTCATTCCTATTGAGCAATATGGCTTCGTTAAGACCTTTAGCCTCTATATCTTGTCGTATTACCTCCAACCATGTTTTCTTCGGTCTTCCCTGTGCTTTGTTAACTTGCCTTAAATTGATATGTTTACTCACCGAACTGGCGCATCTGTAGGTCTACGTCGCACATGACCAAACCATTGTAGACGGTTCTCTCATCTTCTCTTCTATAAAGGCTACACCTATCTTAGTACGAATATCCTCACCTCTCACTTTATCTCTTCGCGTGTTACCACACATCCAACGAAGCATGTGCATCTCTGCTACACTCATCTTCTGAGCATGATATCTCTTTATAACCCAACATTCTGTGCCATATAACAACGCTGGCCTAATAGCAGTCCGATAAAACTTTCCCTTCAGCCATAACGGAATGTTACGATCACATAAAACTCCTGTTGCGCTCCTCCATTTCAACCAATCGGCTTGGATCCTATGGTTGACATCACTATCGATCTTTCCCATCCTTTTAGATAATAGAACCCAAGTACTTAAAATGACTGCTCATCGATATTTCTTGTCCATCTAGTCTCACAATACTGTAATCTCGGATTCCCTGTTTAATGAATTTACATTCCATATACTCTGTTTTGGCCCTACTTAATCTAAAACCTCGAGATTCTAGAGTTTACTTCCATAACTCCAATTTGGCATTTACCCCAACTCTCGTCTCATCGACTAGGACAATATCATCAGCAAATAGCATGCACCACGGTATCTCATCCTGAATATCTCTAGTAAGCTCATCCATCACTATGGCAAATAAGAATGAACTCAATGCAGATCCTTGATGCAATCCAATTGTGATAGAAAAATCACTTGTTATGCCTCCACAAGTTCTGACATTTGCCACGATGGAGTACATATCCTTGATTATGTCAATATATTTGATAGGAACTCCCTTTTTCATCAATGTCCACCATAATACCTCTCTTAGCACCTTATCATAAGCTTTTTCTAAATCAATAAAGACCAGATATAAATTTCTCTTCCTCTTTCGAAATCGCTCTATAAGTTGATGAAGCAAATGAACAGCCTCTGTCGTCGATCGCCCCGACATGAACCCAAACTGGTTCTCTGATGTTGTAACATTCTGCCTTAACCCGTGTTCAATTACCCTTTCTCAAAACTTCATGGTGTGACACATGAGTTTTATTCCACGATAGTTTGAACAACTATGGATATCACCCTTGTTCTTATAGAGAGGTACTAAGGTACTCTTCCTCCACTCATTTGGCATCTTTTTAGTTAGCCAGATCTTGTTAAAGAGGTTTGTCAGCCATCTCACGCCTACCTCTCCTAAGCATCTCCATACCTCAATAGGAATTTCATCCGGGCCAACAGCTTTCCCTGACTTCATCCTCTCCAAGGCCTCTTTAACTTCAGATTCGCTAATTCTACGCATATAATTATGGTTCATATCCTTGCACTGAATGGTAAGGTCATCCAAATAATGTATTGTTAATGAATAATATATTTTAATTAAACTTGTTAGCCACCATAAACCCTTGATTAATCTTCATTAGAGCAAATAAGATGTATGTATAATACAAGCAATGGGTATGGGTTATTGGGTAGAAGCCCAATAGACCAATAACTCAATAACATATCTAACACTCCCCCTCAAACTGGAGCATAGATATCAATCATGCCCGACTTACTACATAAGATAGAAAACACTGTTGGTGAAGCTGCTTCGATAACTGCTTTGAAGATGGAGTAAACGGTAGAAAAATCACTTTCTTGGTTCATGCATCTCTGACCAGTTGACAATCGACCTCTGTATACTTAGTCCTCTCATAGAACACATGATTCCATGCGATATGGATAGACTAGTTATACAAAACATAGACATAGGTCCAGGCTGTCTAACTCCAAGCTATAACATATTCTTTAACCACATCATCTCACAAGAAGTATTGAGTCATGGCTCTATACTTAACATCTGCACTGGATTTAGAAATGTCCTATTTCTCCTCCTCCATCTCACAAGATTTCCTCAAAGAAATGTCCAATAGCCAGTAGTGAATTCTCTCTCTCCCTTGTCAATAACATAGCCTGAGTTAGAATAGCCAAAGATGCGAACATGTCCATGCTTCTTGTACACAAACCGTTTCCAGGAGAGCTTCTGATATAGGTAAAAATTCTCAAAGCAGCGGTCCAATGAACCTCTCTAGAATGATGTATAAACTTGCTTAGTACACTGACTACAAAGGTTATATCGGACCTAGAAATTGTAGGTAGATCAACTTTTCAATCATCCTCTTATTGTCCAGGGTCATTAAGAGGATGACTACTATCACACCATAAATCCACATTGGCTTTCATTATAGTGCTAGTAGGTTTGCACCCCAAAACGCCAGTTTCCTTAAGGAGATTAAGTGCATATTTTCTCTGAGACAGACGTAACCCATGTTTTTTATAGGCAACTTCAATTCCAAGAAAATATTTTGGCTTTTTATATCCTTAGTCACAAAATGATGCTTGAGATGTCCCTTTGTTTCTGCTAGGGAAACAGAGTTTCTCCCAATTAGCAAAATATCAACATACATTGCCAGAATCACTAAGCCAGACCTAATACGACGAACAAAGAATGAGTGATTTGAATGACGACGAACAAAATCAATAATAGAGATAACCAACCTGAACTTCTCAAACCATGCCCGTGGACTCTGTCTGAGTTTATAGATTACCATCCTAAGTCTGCAAGCAATGTTCTCCCCTTGAGCAACATACCCAGAGGCTGCTCTATATAAACTTCCTTCTTTAAGTCCCCATATAAAAAACATTATTAACATCGAGTTGGAATAAGCGCCACTCCATATTAATAGCCACAGAGAACAGAATCTGAATGGAGTTCAGACGAGCAATTGGCTAGAAAGTCTCAAAATAATCATGTAGCACCCGTTCTCGGGATACGTACCCAGATACGTGTTCTGACTTTTTCAACCGTATTATTGCAATTTTCTTCTAGTATTTGTTTTTAAGTTGTGATTTCTCATGTTTATGATATCGGATCTGGATTCTCAGATCTACAGTAAGCCCTGACCGGGATCGGGAACCCGATACTGGTATACCGCCTGATTTGACCTTTTCGATAGTTCGATTTGACCGATTTCAGTTTCAGACACTGTTTTCTAATATTTTAGATTTTTCATGATTTTCTAGAATTTTCTAGAATTTTTCTGCAAAATCTCCAAAATCGGTGTCGGACGGCATCGCTAACCGATTCTCGGATTTTTAGTTTTCAAATGGGATTGAATTTTCAGAAACGGCTTTCACATTACTTCTTAGAATTTCATTTTCTACCTAAATACATTTTTTGGAATTTTTCTAAATTTATCAAAATTTGACCGATTCTGGTGTCGGCCGGTGCCAGAAGATTTTAGAATTTTTAATTTGAAAACTACATTGAATTTCTAGAATCCGATTTCACCGGACATCTTAAAATAATATTTTCTATTTTGAGAATTTTTCGGAATGTTTTTGAAACAGTTGAATTTTCGCCCGATTAAAATAATAATATTAGTACCGACAATTTCTTTTCCTACTTTTTCCTTCTCTACTCCCCACTTACTTTACTCTCAGATATTTTAATAAATTAAATATTTAATAATAAATTTTTTACTATTTTTTTCTTTTTCCTTATTTTTTTTCTTTTCCTTTATTTTTCTTCTTTTTCTTTCTTTTCTTTTCTTCCCCTTTGACTTTCCCATGCACTGCTCCCGCCGCCTGCAGCCCCCTGCAGTTTCTTGATGGGCTGCAACAGCGGCCCACCCTCCCCTATCCCTACTCATTTTCCCCTTCTTTCCCTATAAATCTCTCTCTTCTCCTTCTCATTTCTTCATCTTCTCCTTTTCATTTCATTTCAACTTCATCTCCTTCAAAACAAAACCAACCCCACCCACTTCACCAAACAACAACAACCACCAAACCATACCAACCCCATCATCACCTCCTCCTCCTCCTCTAACTCCCCACCACCTCCAACAACCACCACAACCACCTGTGGCGCCCCGATCCCGCGGGTACGGAGACGTCACTGCGACGTATATACTTGGTTCGTCGATCTCCATCAGTTTCCAATAACTTGCTCTCTGGTCTGTATGCTGAGATATGTGGGATGGGACACATACCGACGTATACAAATCAGATGAGTCTTAATAACTTAATAATAACATGCTCCTGATACCTGTGGCGCCCCATTCCTACAGGAACGGAGACGTCACTGCGACGTATATACGCAGGTCAGAGATACCCTCACGTATATACGCTGAGCATCAGTACAGGCAAGAATCAGAGTGCGGAAGCACAGTGGTAATATGCATTCCAACAAAAAAGTACAAGTACATAGGGCCTGTTTGGTTCGTTGCAAAACGTCGCAAGTCGTAAGTCGTAAAATGAGAATGGAAAAAGTGAACTGTAGCAGAGAAAATATATTGTGTTTTACGGTGTTTGGTTGATAAAGTGAAGTGTAAATGGAAAAGCATATTGTGTTTTATGGTGTTTGGTTGATAAAGTGAAAGTGTAAATGATAAAGTATATTGTGTTTTACGGTGTTTGGTTGGTAATGTAAAAGTGTAAGTGGAAAAGTGACCACAAAATTAACTGTAGCAGTGATTTAAATATTATAAATACTATTAAATTAAATATATTATTGCAAATTAAATTGTATTAATAAATTTGAGAGAAATTAATAATCTTAATATTTTATTTATAACTAATATTAATAAAATATTAGTATAAATAGTAAAATATTACTAAAATATTAACTAAATAAATAATATAAAATTTTAAGAAATTCTAAAGAACATTAATAAAATTTTAAGAATACTAATAAAATATAAATATTAAAAAATCTTACAAAAATAATAAAATATAGTTATAATATTATAATATTAAAAATACTTGAAAATTATTATAATATAAATTTTATTATAATATTATTGTAATATTATAGAAATATAAAATTAACAAAGTAAAATATAATTATAATTTAATAATAAATTATCATTATAGTATTATTATACTGAATTATTATTACAATATTAACATAATAAAATATTAATATAATAATAAAATATATTATGATATTAATAAAGTAATTTTTTATATTAAAAAATAAATATTTAAATATATAATAATTTTATATTAAAGTATAATATTGTTATATTAATAAAATATTAACTCTAAATAAAATAATAAAAAATGGAATAAGTATTAATAAAATAATAAAGTATTAAATAAAATATTAAATAAAAATAGTAAAATATTAAATATTAAAACAATATTAAAAACAATAAAAAAATAAAGATTAAAAATATAAAATAATTAAATAATTAAATAATAAATTGAACACTATTTAAAATATTAAATATTTAATAATATTAAATTATATATATCAAGTAACTGTTTGAACTGTAAGTGTACTACAAGTGAGAGTTACATGACCACAAAATTAACTGTAGCAACTGCAAGTGGAAAATATGAGTGTAAAAGTGATATTTACATGACCACAAATTTAACTGTAGCAACTGCAAATGGAAAAGAAGAGTTGCATTTTGCAACTTGTTTTTCAGCGAAACAAACAACGGAAAATGGAAAAGAAGTTTTACGACTTGCGTTTTGCGGCGAAACAAACACGCCCATAGTCATCACAGAGGGATACAATATTACAGGAATATTACATCACCAAAAGATATAAAAGTACAATACATGAAAGGATATACATAATAAAAGCTGAGAGATACTCACGAGCAGCAAGGGAGGCCCTAAGAGCCAAATAGTAGAGAAACTGGGAGGAAGAGCTGCGGCGATGATCAAGCTTCTGCTACACCTTGATCGCCACGGAAGGATCCGCTGCGCACTCTGATTCTTGCCTATACTGATGCTTAGCGTATATTCATGAGGGTATCTCTGACCTGCGTATATACGTCGCAGTTACGTCTCCGTACCCGCGGGATCGGGGCGCCACAGGTTGGTATCAGAGCCTAGGTTCTAACATCCTCAGTACAACCAGTTGGCAGATTAATGATGTATTAATTTGCAGCTGGAGAGCACGAGTCTTGAATATACATTCCAATCGCAAGTGCGGTGTTATCTATTCCTTCCTTGTAATCTTTTTCTTGGATCTTGAGACCCTTCTATCTTTTCAGCTTCTTCCCGTCATTCCTTCGATCAACTCAGATATTTTGTGTCCTGAGTTGGTAATCTTCCTTACCCTTCACACTTTATCATATTATCATCCTTGACTGTAATCTCTTCCATGTTCATCTCCCTCCTTACAGAAATTTCGAGGACGAAATTTTTGTTAGGTGGGTAGATTGTAGCACCCCGTTCCCTGGATACGTACCCAGATACGTGTCCCGACTTTTTCGACCGTATTATTGCAATTTTCTTCCAGTATTTGTTTTTAAGTTGTGATTTCTCATTCTCATGGTATCGGATCTGGATTCTCAGATCTAAAGTAAGTCCTGACCCGGACCGGGAACCCGATACCGGTATACCACCTGATTTGACCTTTCTGATAGTCTGATTTGACCGATTTTAGTTTCAGACATTGTTTTCTAATATTTTAGATTTTTCATGATTTTCTGAAATTTTTTAGAATTTTTCTGCAAAATCTCCAAAATCAATGTCAATTGGCATCGCTGACGGATCCTCAGATTTTTAATTTTCAAACGGGATTGAATTTTCAGAAACGGTTTTCACATTACTTCTTAGAATTTCATTTTCTACCTAAATACATTTTTTGGGATTTTTCTAAATTATCAAAATTTGACCGATTCTGGTGTCAGCCGGTAGCTGGAAGATTCCAGGATTTTAATTTAAAAACTACATCGAATTTCTGGAATCTGATTTCACCGAGCATCTTAAAATAATATTTGCTATTTTTGAGAATTTTTGGAATGTTTCTTAAACTGTCGAATTTTCGCCCTATTAAAATAATAATATTAGTTACCGATAATTTTTTTTACTTTTCCTTCTCTACTCCCCTACTTTATACTCCTAGATATTTTAATAAATTAAATATTTAATAATAAATTTTTTTACTATTTTCTTTTCTTTTCCTTATTTTTTTCCTTTTCCTTTATTTTCCTTCTTTTTCTTTCTTTTCTTTTCTTCCCCTTTGACTTTCCCATGCACTGCTCCCGCCGCCTGCAGCCCCTTGCAGTTTCTTGATGGGCTGCAACAGCAGCCCACCCTCCCCCTATCCCTACTCATTTTCCCCCTCACTTCTTTCCCTATAAATTTCTTTCTCTTTCTCCCTTCTCATTTCTTCATCTTCTTTTCATTTCATTTCAACTCCATCTCCTTCAAAACAAAACCAACCCCACCCACTTCACCAAACAACAACCACACAAACCACACCAATCCCATCATCACCTCCTCCTCCTCCTCTAACTCCCCACCACCTCCAACAACCACCACAACCACCTGTGGCGCCCCGATCCCGCGGGTACGGAGACGTTACTGCGACGTATACGTGAGGGTATCTCTGACTTGCGTATATACGTCGCAGTGACGTCTCCGTACCCGCGGGATCGGGGCGCCACAAATCCGCACCATACGTCTGTGTGTAGCCTTTTGCAACAACTCTGGCCTTATATTGATCCACAGAGCCATCCGGGCGATACTTCAAGGTATAGACCCAACGACAACCAACAATCACTACTCCTTTGGGTGGAGAGACCTAATTCCAAGTTTCTCGAGAAACCAGTGCATTTATCTCCTCATCCCTATCATGTTTCTAGGTTGGTACCAATATCCTTCCTCGTAAGACCTCGGAATAGAGAAGAAGACAAAGATAGGGCAAACTGGCAAAAAGAGGGATTAAGACGATCATAGGATACAAAATGGGAAATAGGATGATCAGTGCAGGACTGTTTACCTTTGTGGAGGGCAATAGGAACATCAAATCAGAGGGAGGTGCTGATGGAACAGACGGTGCAGATAGCAAAACATCAACATCAACATATAGGACCGATATCCTTTTTGAGTTCTAGAATACCCAACAAAAACACACTTGATAGACCGTGGAGACAGTTTATCTAAATCAGGAGTCAGGAGACAAGTCCTGAACAAAACATATACAGCCAAAATACTAGAAGACATTGAAAAAACACTTTTGTTAGGATAAAGATAGGAAAATGAAAATGTCCCATTAAGAACAGATGAAGACATTCTATTAATCAGATAACAAACATTTAATACAGCATTGGACCATAAGAATTTTGGAACATGCATACGAATTATCATGGTTTTAGTAACATTTAGAATGTGTCTATGTTGCGTTCAGTGACCCCATTCTGTTGGGATGTGTGAGAGAAAGAAGTTTGATGAATAATCACATTCTTAAAACAAAAAACAAATATTATTTTTCACATATTCCAAAGCATTATCAGTACGAAGCACATGAATAAAAGTAGAAAACTGATTTTTATTTCATTAAAGAAAAGTTTAATAACACCAGAAACTTCAGACCTCTCTTTAAGCAAATAAAGTCAAGTCATGCGAGAGAAGTCATCGACAAAAATGAGAAAATATCTAAAGCCTTTAACTGAAGGCACACGACTAGGACCCCAAACATCTGAATGAACTAACTCAAACGCAGAACTACTGTGGTTATTAACTTGACTCTGATAAGTGATATTGTGATGTTTGCCCAACTCACAAGACTCACAACTTAAAATGGTAATGAAAGACTCAACAGAAATTACAGATCAAAGCTTTTGCACGAAAAGATGACCCAAATCTCAGTGTCAGAGTAGAACAGGACGGGCTGACTACAATGAAGCCAGTAGGGGACACTGTCATCCAAATAATACATGCCCCCTCTCGCATGCCCTAAACCAATCCTCTATTGGGGGATCGACAACAACGGTGAGGAAGAAAAAGTCAAGATCACAGATTAAAACAAAGAAACACTAGATATTTACGTGGGAAATCCAAATCGGGAAAAACCACAAAGTCACACAAATCCACTATTTTACAGAGAGATTACAGGGAAAATGAAAGAGAACCTCATAGTCGCTCTTTACAATAGCACTCGATTTTCATCCTCTACCCCTACTTACGTCGCATCCCCTTTAATATAGATAATTAGGGTTACAAGTTGTGAAATCACTAAACAGTCCTTGACGTGTTCCCCAAGTTTTGATGGCAAAGAAGCTTCTAGACTAGTCTGCTTTTAGGCTGGACTGAACCACTTTTGGACTGGGCCGCTTCCAGCAAGCACCTGCATTGGAGAGCCTCCCTCCAATTAGATGCTTTTGAGTGAACTATTACGGTTATTAACTCGATTCTTATAAGAAGCATGGTGATGTTTACCCATCTCACAAGAATTACAGCCTAAACTGGAAATGGAAGACTCAATTGAAACTATAGACCGAAGCTTTTGCACGGAAGGATGACCCAACGCCAGTGTCTGAGTATAACATGATCAGGCTGACTACAATTATAACGCCCCGATCCCGCGGGTACGGAAACGTTACTGTGACGTATATACGCAGGGCGAAAATACCCTCACATATATACGCTAAGCATCAGTACATGTAAGAATCAGAGTATGAAAGTACGTGGTGCATTATACATTCTAACATAAGAGAATAATTACAAAGTTATCACAGGAAGTGATCCAATATTACATGAATATTACGTCACCAAGAGGCGCAAAGTATGAAATACAATGAGATATACAAGAACGAACAGTACAAAAGATGCTTACGAGTTACAGAAAGGAAACTCGAGAGCCGAGTAAGGGGTCTGGAAGAAATGAACCCCGGACGGTAAACCGCTGATCCACTTCACTACCGCTACGCCATTCTAATCAATAGGAAGTCCACCACAGTCCAAGCTCTTGGATCTGAACATTAAGATCCAGGGGAGTCAGAAAAATCCCCAACAAGTGGTAAGATGAGTGCCAGGTGGCATGTACAAGCGGGCAAATGTGTACATGATTAAGTGATGTGATTCAAGCATGCAAGTACAGACATTAACCAGTAAACATGAAGGAAAATTAGGAAATCAGTGAAAAATCCAAAATCAAGCTGGCACACATATAACGATAAACTCGAATAGAGAAAGCATCTATCAAAAATTATGTCGTGAGCATAAGCACACTCAAACATAAAATGAGACATCAAGTAATGCGTTAAATACAAGTGTGGACAAAACCAGTTGTATGAGTTTAGACTTCGAATTCATGAGATTGATACGTCGAGGTAATAATCTAAATAAGGAAACACTTATATATACATATCATTTACCTCACTTCACCATCAACTGAATGTATACATGTCTGTCAGTGGTGTCATTATGTTATAACTTGAGTTAGTAGGTCAGTCGTATTATTATTATTCCTTTTAGGACTCTCCTCGGATGTCTAAGTATGTGCTCCAGAGTCCCAGTTCACATACATCCACATCGAAGTAAAGCGAGATTGGTTATTAGAAACTGACAGAACGATCAAGGAACCATGTTTATAGTGGGCCCCGTGCATGGGACAACAACCTCAAGAGTATCTGGGTTTGGCCCCTAGAACCGGCCGCTAAGCCGAAGGGTCTTATTTGTATGCCCTTAAAACAGGAATGGTTTCAGGACAGGGGTGCCAGTACACCCTAATCGGTCCCATGTGGCCTCAGGTGGATCCGGAACACGAGTTGCGCAAACCGCTATAACCACGTACACATATTGAAAACCATGAGTTTCCCTCCTCCCGGTGTAAGTTATGCAGTTATTAAATATATTCAGGATTATTTCCAGTTTAGCTTCACAATACTGTTTGATGAGGAATAATAGGAACATGAGAGATGTGAGATTCTAGAGGTGGCCTCTTGGGATTTCTAAAGGTGACTCCCACGGCACTTTGCTCCGTGTAGCACTTAGGTCCACGTGGCACTTAGTTCCACACATTATATAACAGTAACAGGAGTATATCCTTGTTCAGGATTCAGAAGTACAGTATTCAGGAGAACAATAATATCCTTGTAAAAACAATATCTGTGAATCTTATAATTTAATCTGTTCAGGATTCACGGTACCGAATCAGGAGTAAGTCAGGAGTTTTTGTCTTGAGTCAGGAATCAGTGTACCATATCAGGTGTTAATACCAAGTCTGGTACATAGATGTAAATGATGTCGTCCAGTCAAGTTAGTAGTGTACCAGTATTTAATGTCAGTATCAATAGTTAGTATCAGTATTCAGGTGTTAGGATCGTATTCAGTATCAATCATAACGTAGTATCTAAAGCATCTCAAGAATATATATCACATCAGGTATTTCAAACTCTTCACAATCATAAATATAAGATAAAGCAGCATATAGCTAAGTGCACAAACAAGCGGTGCAAGCAATGTTGGAGGCACAAATAGCCAACAATGTTTAGTCACTAAAGTACTCAGCGGAGCTACAGGAATGACTCGGCTTAAACTGCGAGTCTGAAATCTGACAGAGTTCCGCCTAGGCGAGTCTAGTGATAAAGCACTGAGTGCTAAATACGCCTACCAGGTGAAGCCGAGAGACCACGAACAGTCTAAGCGCACTCCTTTTTAGGGAAGTAGGCATAAGAGAGACCATAAGGTCTAAGAGGGCCAGAAGGCCAAGTAGGTAACTGCATAAAATAACGTTACACAAGCACATATATGAGCAGGGGAATAACAAACAACTGCACTGGGTTCTAAATGAGAGACCATAAGGTCTAAGTGCACTCCCTGCAGGTATCACGAAACCCAGAGGGTACAGGGCACAGTGCCCATTGGGTAGCCCGGGCAGTGGGCTATACAAGGGTACCTGCACGAGGGTTAGTACAAACACAAGCACAAATATAATATCTACACTATTACAGACATCAGCCCACAGAATGCAGGACATATCATCGATATACATACACAGTCCACAATACAATCACAACAATCCCATAGTACAGTACATAAACTCAGAAATACAATAGAACACCTGTCGAAGCAGGTTACCCAAATAAAGCGAGATCACTCGCCTAAAATCTTGATGCACGTCGTGAAAAGTCCCAAAAACTCCAAATACCAACGTGAATATGTGATCAAATACTATTTAAAATATAATTTATAATAGAATATAATAGAGGAGAGAGAAACAAGGGAGTGAGAAAAGAGAGGCCACGGCCTGGAGCCATGCCTGGCTCATGACCAGTGGCCTGGCCGGCCATTGGTGGCGCGCTGGCTGCGCAACAGGTGGCCGAAGGTGGCTTCGACCAACCATAGGAGAGGGGAGAGTGGGGGTGTGGTTAATGGTGGTGGTATTTGGAGGAGTGGGTGGTGGAGATTTTGGAGATAAGAGATGGTGATTGGGAAATTAGAGGAGTGGGAGGAAGGAGGTGATAGGAGGTTATGGTCGTGGATGTGGTGGTGAGATTGAGAGGAGGTGGTGGTGGATTTGGTGATGGTGATGGGTGAAGGAGGTTGTGATTGAGGAGGTGGAGATGGTGAGGATTTTAATGAAATTGGAAGTGATGGTGGAATGAGAGGAGGGTGGAAGTGGTTGTGGGGGTGGCGCGCCGGCCGTCGGAGAAGAGAGGGCTTCAATGGTGCTTGCCTCTTAGAGGAGAGAGGGTGATTGAGTGAGAGGGAGAGAGTGGGAGTTGGTGTACGGAAGTGTAAGGGAAAAAGAATTGAGAGGGAGAGGGATAGAGACTCTATAGGGGGAGAGAGAATTTTGAGAAGGGAGGGAAGTTGTGTCGCCAGCCAAAACGGAGAAGGAGAAGAAAAGAAAAGGATGAAGAAGAAGGAAAAGAAGAAAGAAGAGGGTGGCAGTATGGGGAAGGGTGTGGAAGAAAAAAGAAAAAGAAAAAGAAAAGAAAAAGAAAAAGAAAAAAGGAAAAGAAAAGAGAAGGAGAAAGGGAAAGGGAAAAGTAGAGAAAACACCCGATCCAGGTTTCAGACTTTGGGAAATACAAATATTATTTTATTTAGAAAACTTTGATTAACTCAGAAAAGTCCCCAAAAATTTACAAAAATAGAAAATATTATACTGAGCTGCATGATGAAATCAGATTCAAGAAATTCAACCCCTTTTTTAAATTAAAAATTCTGGAATCAACCGGCGGTAACGATCGACATCAAACCCAGTCGAATTTTGATAAATTCAGAAAAATCTCCAAAAATGCATTAAGATAGAAAATGTGATCCTGATGAACAATGTGAAAGCAGTTTCTTGAAATTCAACTCCGTTTGTAAATTAAAAATCTGAGAATCGATCGGTGGCATCGGTCGATATCAATTTTGAAGATTTTGTAATTTAATTTAAAAAAATTTCAAAAAATCATGAAAAATCTACAATATTGAAAAACAATATTCGAAACTGAAAGCGATCAAATCTGACTATCAGAAAGATTAAATTGAGCAATATGCTGAAATCAGGTCCTTGGTTCGGACTGGGGCTGACTCTGAATCTAAAAATTCAAATCCAATACCAAAATAATATCAAAAGTGATATTAAAAGAAAAATAAATACAGAGAAAATCAAAAAAATACGCGCGAAAAATCGTGACACGCATCAGTGTATGTATTTTGGGAACATGATATTACATTCTACCCACCTTACAAAAAGTACGTCCTCACAATTTTGTTAAGGAGGGAGATGAATATAGAAAAGATAAGGACAAAGATTATACAAATTAAGATATGAATAACTAAGGGTAACGATTACAGGTCGATTGAGCAATAATTGGAACCTAGACATCTTCTGCACTTCTTGTCGTATAAAGCTTCGAATGTACCATATTAATACAGGTCTTATAACTGTTAATAAGAAAATTCTTCCAGACGAAGATATATAAGAATCTGAATGGTCCGATTGGACTACCCGGTCTGAGAGTGATAAAATAAGATGAATATAAGAAGAGTCCCCAAAGTTCTCTAAAGACTTTAACAGAACTGCATTCTGAATCTCGTGTCTCTGTTTGATACAATAAGAACTGGAATAATACTGTTTAGCTGAACTTTCTCTCTCATATAATTATCTATCAGAACTTCTGTAAACTGACTCACTATGAATAATATAAAATGCTGACTAAGGAACCAGTCAAAATTTCATCGTCTGAATTCTGCTAGAATTGACGGAGATTGCTTCTTACAAAACGACGAGAACCAAGAACATGATACTATCTATTCAGAGCTCATACTTACTCTGTTGGGCGTGAAGTTGTCCCTGGCGAAGAGTCTATAATAAGATTACTAGATGTTCTGCATATTTCCTGACACTCTGGAAGTAAACCATAATATCATAGATAAAGAAACCTGGTAAACTGATCGCAAATATATAAAAAAACATTTAATAATGAGTTTTGAATGATGGACGTTGATTACTCTAAAAGGTATAACCGCGAATTTATAATAACTGTAGAGAATCATGAATATCCTCTTTTGCATGATAACCCGACTCTAAATTAAATATTTAGAAAATATCCGAGCCCTGCAAGGTTGGCTGAATAGATCGTCAAGAAAGATTATGACAAGTTTGTTCAGATACAACGAGAAAACCCGATTCATTAAATTCATGAAAACAAGTTAGGCAGGAGAAATCTGGGGAACGAAGCTAGAGTGCTAAACACTGACGAAACTAGCCACGATCGAAGCCAGGCCCAAGTGAGGCAATTACGTAACACAGCGTCAGGTGCTAAGCATTAGGGTGCGATGAAACTAACACTCTGCAGGGCTCGCACTTGGCGAAGCTCACGCGGCGACGCTAGCACGTAACACAGCGCTATATGCTAAGCACCAGGATGTAGCGAAGCCCACGCCTGGTTTAGCCCGCGCGTGGTTAGAACACGACTCTCGCTTGGCGAGTCTAGCGGGGTCTCTGGCTCATCAAATTCATAAAGACTACTGGGTGTTATAGCACCGAAGCACATGATCAAGAATTCATAATAATTGAAATGAGTCATGAATGCTATCTTCTGGATGCCAACCTTACGACAGATCACTTCCGAAAATGCCACAGCTCCGTGAAGTTAATAGAATAGACTGTGATCGTTCCTGGAATAATATGAAAAATACCATAGCTCTGTCTGGCAGAAGTCCTGGTTTCAGAAATTCGTTTCGTATAAATGTTTCCTGTGTAATGGCACAATTTATCTGATCATATAAGTAACGACTACCCTACTTTCTGAACTGATCCCCATGGTGTGTCCATACATATAGGAATAGAATGCGAAGCTGAAAAACTATCTAATATAAGATAATCTAGTATACTAGAATCAGAGAATACCAGAATAGGACGAAAGTGAACCACATCTGTCCCGTCGCTACATCTCTTGTCTGTCCATATCTTAAGTTGGTGTAAAGATGACGAAAACCTGGTTAGAGAAAAGACGGAAGGGATTCAGGAGTCAAGGAAAGGACGATCAAGAAGAAGTAGATAACTCTGCATTTGTAGTTGGATTGTATAACTAGAACTCATGCATTCTAGTTGCAAATTTCTTTACCATTAATTTGTCGACTAGTTTACTGAGAATGTGAGAGCATAGACTTTGATACCATCCTGTAATACCCCGATCCCCGGGTACGGAGATGTTATTGCGACGTATATATGCAGGGCGAAAATACCCTCACATATATACGCTAAGCATCAGTACAGGTAAGAATCAAGTATAAAAGTACGTGGTGCATTATACATTCTAACATAAGAGCACAATTATAAAGTTATCATAGGATGTGATCCAATATTACATGAATATTACATCACCAAGAGGCACACAATATGAAATATAATGAGATATACAAGAATGTACAGTACAAAAGATGCTCACGAGTTACAAAAAGAAGCTCGAGAGCCGAGCAAGGAGGTCTAGAAGAAATGGATCCCAGACGGTCAACCGCTAATGCACTATACTGTCGCTGCGCCACTCTGATCAACAAGAAGTCCACCACGGTCCAAATTTCAGGATCTGGACATACAGGTCCAGGGGAGTCGATGCGTGCCAAGTGGCGTGTACAAGCGGGCAAATGTGTACATGATCAAGTGATGTGATTCAGGCATGCAAGTACAGACATTGACCAGTAAACATGAAGGAAAATCAGGAAATCGGTGAAAAATCCAGAATCAAACTATCACACGTATAACGATAAACCCGAATAGAGAAAGCATCTATCGAAAATTGTGTCGTGAGCATAAGCACACATAAACATGAAATGAGACATTAAGTAATGCGTTAAATATAAGTGTGGACAAAATCAGTTGTATAAGCTTAGACTTTGGATTCATGAGATTGATAGGTCGAGAGAATAATCCAAAGAAGGAAACCCACATATATATACACCATATTTCTTACTTCACCATGAACTAAATGTATACAACCAGAATTGCTTATATATACATGTCTGTTAGTGGTGTCATCATGTTATAACTTATGTCAGTAGATCAGTAATGAAGTCAAGTCAGTCGTATTATTATTCCTTTTAGGACTCATCCTACTCGAATGTCTTGGTATGTACTCCAGTGTTCCAGTTCACATACATCCACATCAGAGTAAAGCGAGATTGGTTATTGAAAACTGATGGTCAACGAACCATGTTTATTGTGGGCCCATGCATACCCGAGACAATGGCCTCAGGAGTATCTGGGTTTGGTCCTCAGAACTGGCCGCTAAGCTGAAGGGTCTTATTTGTATGCCCTTAAAATAGGAATGGAATCAAGACAGGGGTGCCAGTACACCCCAACTGGTCCCCTGTGGCCTCAGGTGGATCCGAAATAGGAGTTACACAAACTGCTACAAACACGTACACATATTGAAAGCCATCAGTTTCCTTCGCCCCGGTGTAAGTTGTACAATTATTAAATATATTTAGGATTATTTCCAGTATGGCTTCACGATACTGTTTTATGGGGAATAACAGGAACATGAGAGATGTGGGATTTTAGAGGTGGCCCCTGGGATTTCTAGAGGTGGCTCTCACGGCACTTTGCTCCGTGCAGCACTTTGGTCCACGTGGCACTTAGTTCCACACATCATATTATAATTATAGTATATCCTTGTCTCGGATTCAGGAGTACAGTATTCAGGAAAATAGTAATATCCCCGTAAAAGCGATATATGTAGATCTTGTAATTTAATCTGTTCAGAATTTACGGTGTTGAATCAGAAGTAAATCATGAGTTTTTGTCATGAGCCAGGAATCATGGTACCGTATTAGGTGTTAATACCAAATCTAGCATACAGTCAGATGTAAATGATATTGTCCAGTCAAGTCAGTAGTGTACCAGTATTTAATGTCAGCATTAGTATTCAGGTGTCAGGATCGTATCCAGTGTCAATCATAATACAGTATCTAAAGCATCTCAAGAATATATATCACATCAGGTATTTCAAACTCTTCACAATCATAAATATAAGATAAAGCAGCATTATACCTAAACGCACAAACAAGCGGTGCAAGCAATGGAGGAACAAACAGCGAACAGTATTTAATCACCAAAGCGCTCAGCGTAGCTATAGGAATGACTCGACTTAAACTGCGAGCCTGAAATCCAGTAGCGTTTCGCATAAGTGAGTCTAGTGATAAAGCACTAAGCGCTAAATATGCCTACCTGGCGAAGCTGAGAGACTGTGAACGGTCTAAGCGCACCCCCTTTCGAGGAAGTGGGCATAACAGAGAGCATAAGATCTAATAGGGTCAGAAGGCCAAGTAGGTACATGCATAAAATAATGCTAGTACACACAAGCACACATATAAGCAGAGGAATAACAAATAGCAGTACTAGGCACCAAATGAGAGATCGTAAGGTCTAAGCGAACTCTCTACAGCTACCACAAAACCTAGTGGGTACAAGGCACAATGCCCATTGGGTAGCCCGGATAGTGGGCTATACAAGGGTACCTGCATGAGGGTTAGTATAAACACAAGCACAAATATAATATCATCTACACTATTACAGGCATAAGTCTAAGAATGCAGTACATATCACCGATATACATACACAGTCCACAGTACAATCACAACAATCCCATAGTACAATACATAAACTCAGAAATATAATAAAACACCCGTCGAAACAGGGTACCCGAATAAAGCGAGATCACTAGCCTAAAATCTCAGAGCACGTCATGAAAAATCCCAAAAACTCTAAAGACCAACGCGAATATGCGATCCAATACTATTTAAAATATAATATATATATAATAGAATATAATAGAGGAGAGAGAAGGGAGAAACAAGGAGGGAGAGAGATAAGAGACAGGCCACGTATGGAGCCGTGGGCTCGCTCATGGTCAGTGGCCTGGCCGAGCTACTGGTGGTGCACTGGCCGTGCCGTAGGTGGTCGGAGGTGGCGTCGGCTAACCAGAGGAGGGGAGGAGTTGGAAGGGGTGTGGTTAATGGTGGTGGTAGTACTTGGAGGAGTGGGTGGTGGATATTTGGAGAAAAGAGATGGTGATTGAGAAATTAAAGGAGTGGGAGAAAGTAGGAGGTGATATGAGGATGTGGTGGAGAGATTGAGAGGAGGTGGTGGTGGATTTGGTGATGGTGATGGGTGGAGGTTGTGATTTAGGAGGTGAAGATGGTGAGGATGTTAATGACATTGGAAGTGGTGGTGGAATGAGAGTAGGGTGGATGTAATATTCCTACTTTAAAATACTGTATTTTTATATTTTTTATTTTTAGTATTATTTTGCCTACTAATTATTTTATTATTATTTATTAACTTGATTTTTGACTTGTTTTTATTAAATAAACAAATAGTTTTGAGGAATTAAATGTTAATTGGCTTTACTTATTATTGCTATTATAACTTATTAATTTTTTTTAACTACTACTATTCTTATTATTATTAATTATTAGGGGCAATAGTTTAATTACTAATATTATTAATTATTATTCTTAGTAATGGTTCTTTCATTTTGATTATAATTATTATTGCTATTGTTATGGTTATTTTAATTATTATTACTAATATTGTTAACTATTATTGTTATCAATATTATTATTTTGTATTGGTGTTATTGTTGTTAGTTATTATTAGTAGAGTATTCTTATTAACATTTTAATTATTATTATTTATTTCTATTATTACATAGTTAATTATTATTATTATTTATCATTATTGTTATTATTAATATTGTGTTGTATTATTATTTTTCCTCCTTGATTCTTTTTCCATACCCTTTATTTTGACCCGTTAGCCTATCCATTTTTCATTTCCTGGTTCTTGATCCAACCCTATTGTATAGACCCAAACCCAATAAGTTCATTAGCATGTTACCCATTCAAATCTTAATAACCTAATCCAAATCCTAACTATTAAATCCTAATCCAATCTATTAAATTCCAACCTAATCCTATATCCTATCAAATCCTAACTATTAAAACCTAATCCCTAACAAAATAACAAATTTTTCTTCTTTTCTCCACCTTGCTGCCGCATCTCCCCATCCCCTCGTACTCCGCCTCCTCTGTCGTCGAACTCTCCATGACCGGCCGTGAGTTCCTCCCCCTCCGCAGCTTCCACCTTCTCCAGCAGCCCCCCATGTTCACTGCATCATGGCCGAGCCCAGCTTCTCACTCCTCTCTCTTCATATATAATTGAGGTATATTCAGTTTTAACTATAATGATATTGATGATTATGTTTGTGTTTTATATAAAGTGTATTAATAAGTGCATGTGTGTTTGGTTGTGCATGTGTACTGTAATGTATATATGTGGGATGGCATTTTCCGTCATTCCGTGGATTACTGTTGATCGTCGTCGGCGAGCGCGAACGCACTCGCGCCCTTCCCAGCGAGATCCTCTATCCATCGACATCCTCCGCGGCATCCTCCCTCCGCTGGAGCCTCCGTCGGCGCGCCGCGAGTCTTGTCCCCTTTGTCGTTTCGGACCCATTTGGTAAGATCCGACCCGGTTACGGAAGACCCGGACCTGATTCAGATTGGTGCTCGTTATAGACCCGGTACACTGGTGATTCGAAGACCGATCCACGGGATGATCTGTAGATCAGTACCGGTTCGTGCAGTGGAGACCAGACGGCGATTCAGTTCCAAAACCATGTCATTTCATGTGAGTGTTTGCTTTTGTCTTTTTCTTTATTTACCATTGTCAATAAGTACTTGTGTTTTACTTTTATCATTTCATGTGACTGTCTGAGATATTTTATTAGTATTATCATTTGTATCACTTCATGAGACATTAGAGATTGTTCACCTTATTTGTGTAGTTGATATGAGCTTGTACCAGTATCATTTCATCTGTTGGTAATCGTCGTTGTTGGCTTAGACCGGACTTGACCTTGTAACTGACCTAGCTGTGATAAATCTTAGAATATAAATATATTGATCTTGAGGTTGATTGATTCTTGATTGAGGTTAGAGATTCATTTTTTTATGTGAAGTAATTGTCGGACAAATTATTGGTGATTATTCTGACCAGAACTTATTGGGATATTGAGAACGTGTTAGATATGACGTTGCTTCATGGACAAACTATTTTACTGATATTTACTGACACTTGGATATTGTGTATGCCGTATTTAGAGTGGGAGTTGATTTGAACTTTGTATTCTTTTCGGTGGATTCATGATTGATATTTAGATGATCTAGATTTCATATTGATCAAGGATGTGACACTCTGGTTTTAGATTGTTGAAACAAGGACTTTCGGATTTACTCTGATGATATTGATTGAGTACAATGATCTTGATCGATGGTCTTACTGTTATTCGATGGTGAGGATATGACTAGACATAGCTGACTATTTATGCGAGACTCTGATATACTGGTGACTAGAAGATGGATATACTGATAATATAAAGGATTAGAGTAAACCGACAGGAATGAGATAGCTATTTATTAATTTATTGAGGTGATGGTTTACCATGTCAGATACTTTGACATGGATTGATACTTGATGTTCATGATGATTGTATTGGGATTATTGGTTAATGAATCAGTTACAGATATAATATCAGCGGATGTGATCTTGATCAGTTTAATATGAGATAGCACATTGACTAGAGGTGCAGTACTGTTACTGTATAAATCATGTGTTACTGAAAGTTACTGGAAAAGAATTGTTTGACTGTAACACCCTGTATACTCCTATTGTTCATAGTATACACGGTTAGTGATATTGTTCATCGTGTATACGATTACTATTGACTGTTATACTGTACCGTTACTGTCACTGTATCGTCCCGATATTCTAAGTAACATGATCCTGGTTATTTTAACTGAATTAAATAATAATGGACAACTTATATTAGGATTGGGGAAATTGGTGGAGGAGACGTCTGTATTTTGGGTGGACTTAGGATACAGGTTGCGCAGCCGATTTACGATTGCACTGCAGGGTTCCAGGGGATGACTGACATCCCATCTGTTTATTATTCCACAGTGTTACTGTTAGTATTGTTTCACAGTGATGTTGTGAGTATTGTTACTGACTACCTGGCGGTAAGGCCTGGTTTAGTGCCAGGCATCTGGACCGTGGTCCTGGGTATGTATGGGACCCACCTAAAGCATGTACAACGTCTCCAACCAATCAGTTTCAATAATTTAGGACACTGGTTGACACGTGTAGTAGGCGTAGTATGGGATGCGTCTATTACAAGTGGCAATTGGTGTTCGCTGACAAAATTAATATTCATAAACTATTACTATGTACTATAATTGACTGTACTCATCTGACTGAACTCATATAAGTTATGATAGACATATGATTGTACATGTGACCGGATTGTATACTAGACTAGTGACATATGCTAGGTTACACATCTTGATTTAGTTGTTTCCTCTTATCAAGATAATGTTGGCCCAAAGGCCCATCACTCTAGTTTTGATGATGATTAACTTATGTAGTTATAGTACTAATGATCTTGTGTTTAATTAGTCTCAGATTTGTGATCAAGATCTTAGTAGGTGTTTAGCTTCAACAAAGGATTTAAAGTCAAGTTTTGGAGCTAACACGGTTTGATTCAAGAGCCTATGCATGAAGATCACATCAAGTACTCAAGAGGAGTCTAACTCTTTGGATCAAAGTTTGGACCAAGTCAAGAAGGAGAAGACTTCAAGTGAAGACTTCAAGAGAAGACTTGAGTCTAGGTTTGTTTTGTTAAGATTTTGTTTTTAGATAAATGTAAAGGATAGAATAGTTGGTGGATTGCTCAAGTATACCATATACACTCACACACAAGATTTAGATGTATTTCATAAAGAGTTTTTATTTTGGAAAAATACAAAAGAGTTTTCATTTTGAAAAAAATACCGTTTTGGTTTTTGGAGTTTAATATATACATGTGTTTTAACCAAAACTATTTTAGTGTTTATTGTCAAAAACATAGATATTTCATCATGTATGTGTAGTGGATCATATCCATGCACTCTATGCTTTAAAAGTGTTTAAAATATCTTGTTTTTGTATTTGGAGAATTGAAAAAATCTATTTGGAAAAATATAGATTTTATTTTATGCCAAAGTTTCTAAGTTACAAAAATAGTTCAAAATGTTTGTAACATGTCTTGATTTTACTCAAACATGTTTGTATATCAAAGTATTATACTGAACTTATTTTTGTAGATTTTTAGAAGATTTATGGGATTTTATTTTAAAAATAAACCAAGTCTTTAAATCCTGAAAAAGTGTTTTTTGGCTTCTGCCGGTCGACCGGGCTAGTCGACCGAGCTAGGAGTCGGTCGATCGACGTGCACAAACATGCACGCTAGGTTTGGCTGGAGGGCCGGTCGACCGACCCGGTCGACCGCCAGAGAGCTCTGCTATCTGGAAAGCCCCGGTCGACCGGGTCGGTCGACCGGCAGAGAGCTCTGCTATCTGTTCTAGGCCACGGTCGACCGGGCTGGTCGACCGCTGGCTCAACGGTCAGAAATCTGATCGTTGGCCGGTCGACCGGGTCGACCGACAGCCGTCCAGACTGCTGTTTTGCCCCAACGGCTAGTTTTTCTAGCCTATAAAAGGGAGGCACCCATGGACTGTTTTTGATAAGATTTTTAGTGGATTTTAGAGCTAGTTTTCCCTACTCTTTTAAGAGGTTTTCTCCACTTGTTTTAGAGCCAAATACTTCCATTCAAAAGGAGAGTTTATCAAGAGTTTTTCAAAAGTGATTTTCTTGAGTTTTTCACCACCACATTCAATCCAAGTTTTCTCACAAACACTTGAGCTTTCCATTGATATATCCAAGGAGAGTTGTTATGAGATTGTTTTTAGGTGATCAAAGTGTTGTGATCACCAAAGACTTCATCTTTGCTTTGAGGAGGCGGACTTGTGTGTTCGCGGTGTTTCGAGTTCTAGTAGAACTCCTCTTGTAGGTTTTGCGGCACCGAGTGATCCGGTGGGATCGATTTTAGTGGAAATCCTTCATAGTGTTGAAGGCGGGGACATAGAGCAAGTGTTCTCGAACCTCGATACAATTCTCCCATGTTTGTGATTGCTATCTCTCTGTCTCTTACTTGTCTTTATATCTTGCATGTTTATATTGTCTTTATCTTTATATGCTTGATATATTGTGTGCTTAATTGTTATATGCTTAGGGATTGTTTGCTAACACTTGTATTCAACCAAGAGAGCCAAAGCGGCACCTCAACTCTTATCTAGAGGAATCTTGAGGAGTTAGTCCAGAGCCCTTCACGGGAATCCGGCTACACTCTTGTGTATACTTGGCGTGTTTAGCATAAGAAGTTTTGGTTTGCATAAATAGTTTTAATTCCGCATTAATTGACCATTAGATTAGCTAGTCACCTATTCACCCCTCTCTAGGTGATTACAGTTGGTATCAGAGCCAAGTGCTCTTGACAACCTAGAGTTAAAGATTCTCATTTGTAGCTAATCACAATATTTGTACACACACATGGATTTTATGTCACCTCCCACCTTTGACATTCTTAACATCCAAACTTGGAAGGTTAAGATGTCCATGTACCTCAAAGGCCTAGGCATACATGTTTATCTTGCTACTATTAAAGATTCATATGTTAATAATAGCAAGTATATTGAGGCTAACCAAAAGCCATTCATGCTTTGAAGAGTACCCTAAACAATGATTATTTATGTAGGGTTGCTAATCTTGACTCGGCTTTTGTAGTATGGAACACCATCATCTCCCTTGGCGAACACGAACAATATTATGCGGGGAGCGACTCGGATGTTGGAAAAGCTTCCAATGTATGCTACATGGTCCAAGGGGATAACCCCCTTGAGGTAAACACCGAATCTGAGCTAGAAGAGGATGTTGATATGTCCTATAATGAACTTCTTTTTGTCAACAACTTCTAGAAAAATATGACATGCTTAAAAAGGATAACAAGAAAATGAAAATTAAATTTGATTGCATGTTAAAAGAAAGATTCTTTTCAAACTAAATTTAAAAATGTTTCAAAAGAAAATGAATGTTTGAAAAATGAAAATATTTCCTTGCTTTCTAAATTGAATGATCTTTGTGAAGGAAGTACTTCATTGAAAAATAAAATTGTTTTGGTGGAAAAACAAAAAGAGATTGCTTTGCAAGAAAACAACTCTTTGAAAAGAAAAATGTTGAAAAAGAAAAAGAAAATGTTTCTAAAAGGAAAAAGACTATTGATCATGCTTTTCATGCCACAACCATTGATAAAAATGAAGTTAATTTTTGAAAAATAAAATAGATTGTTTGAGCTCAACTTTGAGCAAATGTGCATTTAATTATTCTAGATTGGAATGCTTGTTTCAAACGAAACAAGTTCCCCATGTTCATGCACATCACCCACAACATGCTTATGCACACTTTGCATGCCATGATTATACTCATTCACATGTGCATAGTAGAGTGTACAAGTGTACACATTACGGCCGCAAAGGCCATTTAGTAAGATTTTGTTATAATAGAATTAATTCTTTAAATTTTGCTAATAAGAATGTTTGGGTTCCTTACAATGCTAACCCCCGAGGACCCAAAAGAAAATAGGTACCAAAATCCCCACCTTTTGTATTTGATGTAGGTGCGGGCTCTCACAAAACGTGAGAGTTGGTGCCTTGATGGTGAATGCATATGGACTTGATGGACATACATTTGATGCACCGCTATCAAGGAGGTTTGGTGGGACAACCGTTATGTTTTAGAGATTTGGAGTATAGTTCATGTGTTAGTAACTATCCTAAAACTCCTAATTTATTTACTTGTTTTTATAATTGATGATTTTTTGCATGTGTTAGTATTTGCTAAAATATTCATGTTTTGTATTTGTGCTTCATGTGGTAAACACTTGTTTAGATATAGTTTTTGTCAAAACTTGTGTTTATGCGTGTACAAGTAGTTAGCAACTTTTGATTTATATTTGTTTGCACTTCATTGCTCATTTGTACTCACTATATGCACATGTATAGCTTAGTTTTGATGATTTTCTCATTTACACTTGTTTTGCCTATTTACATGTTTTACTTCATGTATATGCTATTTTTGTTCAAAACTAATAAATATACATGTATACCCTTGAGTCATTTGCCTTCGTGCAATTTATATTATGGACTCTTTTATGTTTGGGATATGTATGCATATTATTAGTTTTGGATAAAAACATACATATACCTAGAAGTTTGTTTTTAGATGAAAAATGAATTTTTATAATTTTCATCTTTATATGAAAAATGAATTTTCATGTTTTTCACATGATTGATGTTTTTTAGCCTTATTGCTTAAGTTCATGAAAATGCTACTCACATGATTATGGTACACTCACATTTCATTTGTTTACTCATGACATTATTTTCATGAGATATTTTGAGCCTTATATATTTCGAGTGTCAATTCTTGTGTTTTTAGCATGCTTCATGGATTCATATGATTTGATTTCATATTTGAAGGATCTTTAACTAGTTTTTCAAAAATTATTTTTAACTAGTTATTTATTCTTCATTTGGTAGTATTTTTCACTATAAAATATTTTCAAACTCTAGTTTTTAAAAACCCCTACCAACCCCGTTAAGGGCGGACGGATGGGCGAGCATGCCTTGTATGCTTTATTGAAAATCCTTTATCTTGTGCATGAAAAGGTCCCTGGCTATTTATGAGTTATACATTTGTTTCACATCATATTTTCAATTGGTATCTCAATTGATATTTTCGTGTATACTCATATTTTGTTTTCTATATATGTATGCTTCATTTCATATAATATCAATTTCTATTGGTATTTTCATTTTTCATACATATATATGATATGTTTGTGCTTGAGTTACAAGATATTTACATGTTTAAAGCACAACGTATGTTTATGCTAAGCTTGAATTAAATCTTGATTTCAATTGATTTCTCAATTGGTAATTTTTATAAGCTTATGCATTATTTTCAATTGGTATTTTTAATGTACAATAAACTTCAATTGGTATCTATTTATTTCCATTGGTATCCATATATTTCAATTGGTATCAATATGTTTTAATTTCTAATTGGGTTTAAATTTCATTTGGTATCAATATGTTTTACCTACTTGGTGTTAAAATTTATCATGTATTTCTATTAGTATCAAAATTTAATGTAAATTTAAATTGGCATCAAAATATTTTCTTTCATTGGTATCAAAATGTAAAAATGTTTCGATTTCAATTTTCAATTTCAATTGGTATCACAAATTCCCTATTTCATATGGTATCTATATCTTGTGATATCTTGATATGTTGATCTAAGAAGAATTCAAAATTGTATTGTTTATTTACTATTAGTATCTTAAAATTTTGTTTATTTACAAAGGTATCTCAAAATGTGTTTTATTACCTTGAGTAAATTTCAAAAGTTGTTTTAAGTAATTATCAAAAATTGATTTAAAAATGTTTTAATATGTATTGCCTATATGTAAGGGGAGCTTAACATCTCTTCTACATATAGATTCATGTAGTTTATCTTATATTGAGGAGCTTGACAACTCTTCTTTATGCGATACACGTGTATAGGGGGAGCTTCACATCTCCTCTTATGCATTGCATAATATGCGTTATGTGAGTTAGGGCTTGTCATCCCTTCTTCATGTAATGCATATATGTAGGGAAGTTAACTTTGCGTCTTCCTCTTCATGAATGTATATCGCATATATCTTTTTATTGGTTGATTTGATTTCACCCTTTTGTGATTTTTGTTTTTGACAAAAACGGAGAGAACATTGTTTTGTGTTTACTTTAACCCCTTTGTTGATGATTGACAAAAAGGGGGAGAAAGATTTTTAGTTTATATGAGATTTTGAGTTTATATATGCATATTTGAGTTTTTGCATATAATGAGTTTATGCATGTTTATGCATTGTGTTTATGCATCTTTTGTTTAGGAAAATGATTTTGAGAGTTTAAACAAAAAGGGGGAGAAGGTTTTTGAAAAATATGTTTGATTTTTGCATGTTTCTCTCTCCTAGTTGATGCATACATTTGTTTAGTTTCATGTGCTTCATTGAATATATATTTGTTTATTGTTATGCATGAGTTAAAGGGGAGCTTCTTTGAAGCTTTACTTTAATCCATGCATATATAACTCCATGAGTTTTGTCATCATCAAAAAGGGGAGATTGTTGGCCCAAAGGCCCATCACTCTAGTTTTGATGATGATTAACTCATGTAGTTATAATACTAATGATCTTGTGTTTAATTAGTCTCAGATTTGTGATCAAGATCTTACTAGGTGTTTAGCTTCAACAAAGGATTTAAAGTCGAGTTTTGGAGCTAACACGGTTTGATTCAAGAGCCTATGCATAAAAATCACATCAAGTACTTAAGAGGAGTCTAACTCTTTGGATCAAAGTTTGGACCAAGTCAAGAAGGAGAAGAAGACTTCAAGTGAAGACTTCAAGAGAAGACTTGAGTCTAGGTTTGTTTTGTTAAGATTTTGTTTTTAGATAAAATGTAAAGGATAGAATAGTTGGTGGATTGCTCAAGTATATCATATACACTCACACACAAGATTTAGATGTGTTTTCATAAAAGAGTTTTTATTTTGAAAAAATACAAAAGAGCTTTCATTTTGGAAAAATACCGTTTTGATTTTTGGAGTTTAATATATACATGTGTTTTAACCAAAACTATTTTAGTGTTTATTGTCAAAAACATAGATATTTCATCATGTATGTGTAGTGGATCATATACATACACTCTATGCTTTAAAAGTGTTTAAAATATCTTGTTTTTGTATTTGGAGAAGATTTGGAAAAATACAGATTTTTGTTTTATGCCAAAATTTCTAAGTTACAAAATTAGTTCAAAATGTTTGTAACATGTCTTGATTTTACTCAAACATGTTTGTATATCAAAATATTATACTGAACTTATTTTTGTAAATTTTTAGAGGATTTATGGGATTTTATTTTAAACATAAAACCAAGTCTTTAAATCCTGAAAAGTGTTTTCTGGCTTCTGCCGGCCGATCGGGCCGGTCGACCGAGTTAGGAGTCAGTCGACCTAGTCGGTCGACCGACGTGCACAAACGTGCACGCCAGGTTTGGCTGGAGGGCCGTCGACCGATTCGGTTGACCGGCAGAGAGCTCTGCTCTCTGGAAAGCCTCGGTCGACCGGCAGAGAGCTCTGTTCTAGGCCACAGTCGACCGGGCCGGTCGACCACTGGCTCAACGGTCAGAAATCTGACCGTTGGCCGGTCGACCGGGCCGGTCGACCGACAGCCGTCCAGATTGCTGTTTTGCCCCAACTGCTAGTTTTTCTAACCTATAAAAGAGAGGCACCCATGGACTATTTTTGATAAGATTTTTAGTGAATTTTAGAGCTAGTTTTTCCTACTCTTTTAAGAGGTTTTCTCCACTTGTTTTAGGGCCAAATACTTCCATTCAAAAGGAGAGTCTATCAAGAGTTTTTCAAAAGTGATTTTCTTGAGTTTTTCACCACCACATTCAATCCAAGTTTTCTCACAAACACTTGAGCTTTCTATTGATATATCCATCCCTATAGGAGAGTTGTTGTGAGATTATTTTTAGGTGATCAAAGTTTTGTGATTACTAAAGACTTCATCTTTGCTTTGAGGAGGCGAACTTGTGTGTTCGCGGTGTTTCGAGTTCTAGTGAGAACTCCTTGTAGGTGTTGCGGCACCGAGTGATCCGGTGGGATCGATTTTAGTGGAAATCTTTCATAGTGTTGAAGGGGGGACGTAGAGCAAGTGTGCTCGAACCTCGAAACAATTCTCCCGTGTTTGCGATTGCTCTCTCTATCTCTTACTTGTCTTTATATCTTGCATGCTTATATTGTCTTTATCTTTATATGCTTGATATATTGTGTGCTTAATTGTTATATGCTTGGGGATTGTTTGCTAACACTTGTATTCAACCAAGAGAGCCAAAGCGGCACCTCAACTCTTATCTAGAGGAATCTTGAGGAGTTAGTCCAGAGCCCCTTCACGAGGAATCCGGCTACACTCTTGTGTTATACGTGGTGTGTTTATCATAAGAAGTTTTAGTTTGCATAAATAGTTTTAATTTCGCATTAATTGACCATTAGATTAGCTAGTCACCTATTCACCCCCTCTAGGTGATTTACATATAACAGTTATATATCGTTCATCGCTTTATCTTAATATTAATTATTCTGTTATCTTTTACTTCAATTTATCATGTTATTGCTCACATTGTGTTATGCACAAACACCTTTCCCTTTACACACACTCATTATGTCGCTTCTGACGACCCTGAATTGCACGTCCAGATACTGAGTGTTTTATGCTCTTGTTCAGGTGTTCGTTGAGCTTGTACGCTTCGCGAGGATATGGAGTTTCTCTCTTTTGGTTCTGGTATTCTTATCTCTCTTGTCTTCTTGTTATTTCCTGATTCTCAATATATATCAAATTCAGTCTTTGTTTCAGTTCTTTATTTATATAATATCATGTATGGATGCTTATATGTAATATTGCAGTGATCGTTGATTCATTATAATATAGATTTATAGCTTGTTCTGGGTTATTTAGGGCTTAGCGCGTATACGTGAGGTATTATTCTTGTGTATATGCGTCACCGACTCTCGTCGCGTCTACGCTCAAGTATATTTTGGGAATCGGGGCTTGACAGGGTTTTCTTGGTATCAGAGCCAGGTTTACTCAAAAGGGACCTGTTCTTACCAGTGACCTGAAACATGCTATATTTACACTGCAATATATATATATATATATATATATATATATATATATATATATATATATATATTACTTACACAGTGATATTGAGTCCACTTGAAAATTGACCATCCTCCCTTTTGGAAATTCATCTATTTGATCTTTTGGTATTCCTGATTTGAACTCTTCTTTTAGAGTGATCTGGATTTCTATCTTGATTTCTATCATTTTTCCGATTCTATTTCTCCCTGATTTGTTCACTCAATGTTGAAGCCGATAGTAGAGATCAGAGTGCGCAACGGAATCATGGTATTCCAGAGAGGCGATGTGGAAGCTTGTTTATTTTCTTTCTTAATTTTGGTTTCTGTTATTATTCCTTGCTTTATTGAAATTTGAGGACGAAATTTTTTATAAGGTGGGTAGAATGTAATATCCCTATTTTAAAATACTGTATTTTTATTTTTTTATTTTTTTAGTATTATTTCGCCTTACTGATTATTTTATTATTATTTATTAACTTAATTTTGACTTGTTTTTATTAAATACACAAATTGTTTTGAGGAATTAAATGTTAATTTAGCTTTACTTATTATTGCTATTATTACTTATTAATGTTTTTTTAACTACTACTATTATTATTAATTATTAGTGGCAGTAGTTTAATTATTAATATTATTAATTATTATTCTTAGTAATGGTTGTTTCATTTTGATTATAATTATTATTGCTATTGTTATGGTTATTTTAATTATTATTACTAATATTTTTAACTATTATTGTTATCAATATTATTATTATGTATTGGTGTTATTGTTGTTAGTTATTATTACTAAAGTATTCATTAACATTTTAATTATTATTTATTTTTATTATTACATGGTTAATTATTATTATTATTTATCATTATTGTTATTATTAATATTGTGTTTGAATTATTATTTTCCTCGATTTTTTTCCATACCCTTTATTCTTTGACCTGTTAGCCTATATCCATTTCTCATTTCCTTCGTTCTTGATCCAACCCTTTTGCATAGACCCAAACCCAATAAGCCCATTAGCCCGTTACCCATTCAAATCTTAATAGCCTAATCCAAATCCTAACTATTAAATCCTAATCCTATCTATTAAATTCCAACCTAATCCTATATCCTATCAAATCCTAACTATTAAAACCTAATCCCTAACAAAATAACAAAATTTTCTTCTCTTTCTCCACCTTGCTGCCGCATCTCCCCATCCCCCCGTACTCTGCCTCCTCTGCCGTCGAACTCTCCATGACCGACCATGAGTTCCTCCCCCTTCGCAGCTTCCACCTTCTCCAGCAGCCTCCCCCCCACATTCACTGCATCATGGCCGAGCCCGGCTTCCCACCCTCTCTCTTTATATATAATTGAGGTATATTGATGATGATGATATTGGTGATGATTATGTTTATGTTTTATATAGTGTATAATGAATGCATGGGTGTTTGGTTGTGCATGTGTACTGTAATGTATATATGTGGGATGGCATTTTCCTCAAAGATTAGGGCAAATGTTCAGTTAAGGATTAGGGCAAATTAAAGCCAGTTAAATCGGATTTTTACAAATCAATGGTTAAAGCTGAAGATCAAAAGAGGTTTCGTCAAATCTAGAGCTCAAAGCGAAAAACTCATTAGATAAAGGAAAAAGGATGTAAACTGAGAGCTGCACACCCCGTGTGTGGCCACCTGGCCTCACTCAGGCCACGAAAATGTGGCCTTTTTGCGGCATTTCTGTTGAGATACGGGGAGCGTTTGCTCCCTCTATCTTCAGACGCTCTCCTCCTTCCTTAATTTGCTATAAATACGTGCAAATTCTCAGGCCAGAGGGAATGATTCAGCAGAAAACATAGGCTAGGCTATTCTTTAGTTTGTAACTTAAGATTTGTACTTTTTTTATGTAATTTTCATTTTATTTATGAACACAGAGGAGAGGAGAGTTTCATGGGAGAATGAGAATGAAGCTTGTACTGAGGGTGACACCGGTGTAAGTCTTCTTTTCTTTCATTGTTATTTGAATCGAATCAAAGTTACATTTTATGTTCTTCTTCTCTTACTCTTCTTTTGTCGGGTTTTGATGATAATCCAAATGAAACCTATAGCATCGAACTTGCCTTGCCAGTGCAAGTGCCCTTGATAACTTATGATGATGGATAGCCATTTCTATTTATTTTCTACTTGCATTTACATTCATTGTTTAAGTATGGGAATGGAAAGATCCTATTTGTCATGCTTTGCTCGCCTTCAAGACGAGGTAAGTTTTTGCCAAGAATTCAAGGTAAGTCATCAACGAAAAGAGGTAAGTTAGTACTTTTATGGTTTTCTTCTTTTTTTTAATCTTTAGTTTAAGTTACCACCAATTACAACTCTCTCTATTTACTATTTTCACTTTCTTTGTATAAACTCATTTTTATTTTCTCCACCTTCTTAGTCTACTACTTTCTTCTTAACTTAACAATAGATTCTTTTTTCTTTTTTTTACAAGAACAAGAGAATAACTTTTAACTATTTTAGTAAACTAAAAAAGAACTTACAACACGCTTCCATCGCAAGTCCCTCCTTGTGGATCACGATCCGCATAGCCACTTACTATCGTGGTAGTATTGAGAACCTTGCACTTTTTATTCTTTAAATCTAAACTACTATTTTCTGTCTACATGTTCATCTAAATCAAATTTGGCGTCGTTGTTAGGAAGGATGGTAAGTTACTATTTTGGTTAACTTTCTTCTCTATTTATGTGTACAGGAGAAGATATCAAGGAAATTTTTGCTGCAGTGAACATATAAGTAGCCCTGGACTTGCTTAAGAAAGAAGAGCCTAGAAGCCCTCAGATTTGCCGCGTTCCCGTGGCGATTTGAGTGAACTACTAACCTGTATGTTTTCAGGTTGGTTGAATTGCAAAGTTTAAGTTTCTGCAGCTATTTATTTTCTTATTTAACTTACTGTACATACTTTTCTAACCTTAACAGTAAATTGTTGTTTGTAATTGCTAAAAAATATTTAGACTTACATTTAAGCACGTGCCTATTTTGTTACATTTTTTATTTACTGCTGAAGAGTGCTGGAGCCAAGATATGTGTGCATAGCATTTAGTATAAGGTTCATTCTTGTATGAAGTTTTGCTTGAGTATTACTTTTTCGCTATATACTTATACACTGCACTAAACTGAATTAAGGGCTTATCCTATAAACAAGATAAGGTGAAAAAGTTATTACTCTTCCTTAGCCCATAAACAATCTCATCACTCACTAACCCAAACCTAACTTAAAACTGAGTAGACGTTGGCCCTAGGGACATCTCAGACTCAATAGGAGAATGATCTAAGGGAAAGTTGATTAGAATTTGACTCTTGCCAAATCGGTATCAAAGGTTGAGGATTTATGAGGCGAAACCTCTAGGAAAAGTGGTTTGGCATAATTAGGCTGGTTGCTTAGGCACGGATACTTCTTACTAATCTTGCCCCTACCTGACCAATTAACTTGTGGTCAGATTCTGCAATATATCCCCTGTGGACAGTCTAACCAATTAGGAGTCGTCTAGGTTCTTACCCTAAATTGGGCTAGATTTTTCTTTATTTGTTTGCTTGGTTGATTGCTTTTTTTTGTTTTGATTTTGATATCTTGGTGATATGGATTATAATCACAATTATTCCTATGCATATAGTGATCCATACTTCACTCCGACCTCTTTTGACTCGGATATTACTAACCCGGCATATCATAACTTTAACCAACCAAGTATGCCAGATTGATCTTATCCGAATTAATATATGCCCCAATCCCAATATTATGAATAAGACTGGAACAATCATAACTACTCTTCATAGAGTCAATGGAGATACAACTCCCCGAGTCATATTGTCAACTACAATTCCAACACTCAGCTTCAAATTTTCCTAGTCACGATCAACCCATAGAAGAAAAGCTGAGGTGACTAAGAGTATAAAAGTCATGATTGAGTCCCAAGGAAAAAAAAATGAAAATGATGACTCACAGTTCCCACAAGACTTTCAAATCCAAAATCCTTACTCCATTTTTCAAGTCCCACGATAAGAACCTATGGACTTAGATAGGAGTATAAAAAATCTGATTCAGTCTGAAAATAACTTTTTACAATCTGTCAATGGGTTAGAAGCACAAATGAGTCATTTGATTAACATAGTGAAAGATAGGAATGAGGAAACTCTACCTAACACATCTTCAATCATTCCCAATTGCCCTAGCCATATTGACAGGAACCAAGAATCATGGTGTCTTGGAGACTTTGATCAAGATTCAATTTCACCACAGCATCTTGAACTTGACCAATATCAACCCATTGACAAATTGGCATGTTTTCATTTCAGTGAAATTGAACTTGAACATGAATGTGACTCCGACCCACAACTTTGTGATTCATTTTCAATTTTTAAATCTATATTGACTTCGGTATCATTATCCAAGTTGGACCCATTTCCGGAGTTAACATTGATATTGTATCCATAGATTTTGAGATTGAACCACCCCTTTTGCATAGTCACATTTCATTGATGGGAAAAGAATGTGAAATTGAATTTTATGATTTAGACTTAACTCTTGAACCAAAACCAACTCTCAAACCCAAAGTTGATTTTTTCGAGTTAGTAATGGGTTCCTGAACCTATCACTCTTGAACCCAAGTTACCATTCCACCAAGTCACATTCTTTTGTTGGACATAGACATAGACCATAATGATTCTGTGATGATTTTTTAAGATTGATCATGTAAAAGGAATAATTTTTATGATAGGATCTTGCATGATCCTATTCATATTGGGAAGTGTAATTATGTAAATAGAAATGAGGTCAATAAAGATGAATTCCGTGAACCACTAGATTATCTTGATTGGGTAGCAACGCTTGGCCCAATCTGACCACCGTCGGAACCACCATCTTGAGGTAATATTTTTCTTTCCTTTCTTCTTTTCATGCATTTATGCATTCATTTATACATTAAGGACACTGCATGAGATAAGTGTGGGGGAGGGTTCTAACATAACATAGGTTTTCTTTTTATTTAAAAAAATTCACATTTTCTTTGCTTTTAAAAACTTTTTGAAATGAGAAACAATATTTAACCTATTTTTTGTAAGAAATTAATTAATTTTAAGGAATAGGAGAATCATAATTAGGATTTCTTATACTTGGTCAAAATAAAATTATTTGTTTGATTTCTAGGGTTAGGAACAAAATTTGAAAATGTAATTTAGTCTTGATTTTTACCTTGATGAAATATGCATACTTTATACACTTACACACTTAAGGTTCAAAAATAAAGATTCTTATGCCTTATATAATATATATATATATATATATATATATATATATATATATATATATATATATATATCAAAAAAAATTCTATGACTAAGCTGGGTATTTGTGCCTTAAAAAGCATAAGTATTTACACCTAAAAATGGTCTATCTTATAAATAAAAACTTTTAGTTTTGTGACCTTATTTGCTCGAGTCTTTAAGTCCTTAGGGTGTTTTCTCACTCGGTGTCCTAAGACCGTCCGGTTAGGGAGTCACCGACTAAAGTGATGTAATACAGGATCGCAATCACCTTCGAATACAAATAAAAGGAAAAACTAGGGTTTTACAAGAAATAAAATGAAAAAAAAGAGATTAGGGTTGGAGAAAGAACCAGATAACTTTGGGCTTCGCACCCCTTACGCGGGCTTCACACCCCTTGCACCACGGGCTTCGCACCCAAAACTCAAGAGCACTCTCAAGAGAATTTTAACTGGAAAAAGTTTTTATTTAATCATTGCCTGTTTATTCATTGAGTTGAGCCTCTTTATATAGGCTCTTATAAAGTGAACTTCCCCATCACAACCGATGTGGGACTAAGTTTTATAATAAAAAAAGGCTAAACTCAAAAATAGACTAAGGCATAAAAAGATAATTAGTACTGGTGTGATGTCCCCATCATTTCTCCCGGGGTGGGAGAGAGTCGACCCTGTCGAGTGAGGACACCTCTCATGAAGCATCTCAATCGGGCCATGGTGGTGGCCGTGTCAGTGACACTAATGCATCACATCGAGACCAAGGTGGTGGAGGCGGAACTGGTCTCTGTGTCGGAGCGATAAAGAATAACAGCTTGATCAAGACACCAATAGCAGACTGAGACACGTCATCCATGATGAAAACTGAACAGATTGCACTTTGCACCATAAGTACCCTGATCACTTGTGAGCCTGGCTCCTGTAGACATATCTGCAATGGGTCGTACACCTCAGGCGATCTCAAAAAAAATGATACACTCATAGCTGCCAATGGTGGTACTAGCTTCAAAGTAGGCTCCGCTAGAACATCTACAAGGGTCTCAACAGGGAGACCTTCAACTTCCATAGGCTGTGGGGAAACCTCTTCTTGCTGTGACACCGACTCAGCAAAAACTTCTGGTCTTGGCTCTGGCTTATCATCAACTTCTGGCTTTGGCTCTAGATCGTCATCAATTTCTGGCTCTGATTCTGGATTGTCAACAGCCTTTATCGCCTTGCTTTCTAGCATCTTAACCATGCCAGCGAGGATCTTACATTCAGCAATCAAATCGCTGAATTGTGGCCCCTCGAGGTGTGGAGCATACCGGGCATGAAGAAGTTCTTGTAGGATAAGCCAATCTCGACAGTCGATATGATTGTCTTCCCACCACTGTTCTAAATATCCCCGATATAACCCCGATATTGCGCCGATATTGCGTTTACGGCACCTAGCCGCAATGATTTGGCACATCCAAACCGATATAGCGATTTTCACCCAAAATTGCCGATAAATCGGCATGGACCCGATATATCGGCCGCAATTTCGGCGATTTTGGACCCGATATAGCGTTTTACACTCAATTTCTAAGTTAAGTATTTGGGTAATTCGAGCGATGTGACAATGTGACATTTGTGAAGATTCTACACTTGGATAGTGATTATACATTTATAAGCTTAATGCAAGTTATCGAGTTAAGTATATCTTAAACATATAAATATGGTATTTTATATAGGTTTATATAATTTATGCATATACTGTCTTATTGAGATGCAATTTAAGACAAGAAGATATGCATATTTACAATCCGATTTTGACATCCGATTTTTGAAAATATCCCCGATATGTCCCCGATATATCCCCATCCCCGATAAATTTTCCCGGCCGATGTAGCCGCTGTGGCCGCCATTTAGAACACTGCTTCCCACCACCAATAAGCTTCTCCAGCTAACTTCATTTGGGCATAATGACACTTCTGCGCAGGTGTTAAGGAGAAATACCTGAAGAAATTCTCAAGATGATTTTCCCACTTTTCGTACCCATCTTGATCATAAAAACCCCGAAAATACGGGATAGTTGCATACATGTCCCTTTCAACCTCCTTTTCATTCCCATCAGTATAAATGTATTTGCCACAAAAATAAAATCCCATGAATAAAACTTAATGCATAAAGATCAGAAGTTACCTAATAAATCGGTAGCTCGAATTGGACTCAAATTGGGCTGAAGATGTGTCAGAACACTGATTCTCTGCTGCTGGGACAGTACTGGTGCCAAATACGAGCTTGTGGAGGTCAGATCTATTGCTGAAGTGCTATGAAATCTTTGTAATGGCTTCGGGGCTCAGTCACGAACCCAACGCTTTGAATAGAGCTCAAAACGGACTCCGAACGGGCGAGAAACAGACTCCGGACTGGTTGGGGTGGGAGACGGCGGTTACTGTTCACTGTGAACAGTAACCGGATGAACAGTAAGTACTGTTCACGGTGAACAGTAAGTACTGTTCACCGTGAACAGTACTTTTTTTTTTAAAAATTCCTCTTTTTTTTGTTTTTTTCCTCTCTTTTTCTTTTCTGTTTTTTTCTTTTTTTTTTTTCTGTTTTTCTGTTTTTTTCTGTTTTTCTTTTCTTTTTTTTTTTTTCAGTTTTCTGTTTTTTTCAAAGTAAATCTAGATCAAAATGTAACAGTAATCGATTTTTTTTTTTACAAAGTAGATCTAAATAGATCTAAATATAGATTTAGATCTAGATCTAACAATAATCGATTTTTTTTACAAACTAGATCTAGATCTAGAGATCCAGATCTAGATTTAGGATTTGGGGACGAGAAGAAATTCGAAGGGGATTGGGACCAAAGCTCTGATACCAAATTGATGTAATACAGGATCGCAATCACCTTCGAATACAAATAAAAAGGAAAAACTAGGGTTTTACAAGAAATAAAATGAAAAAAAAGAGATTAGGGTTGGAGAAAGAACCAGATAACTTTGGGCTTCGCACCCCTTACGCGGGCTTCACACCCCTTGCACCACGGGCTTCGCACCCAAAACTCAAGAGCACTCTCAAGAGAATTTTAACTGGAAAAAGTTTTTATTTAATCATTGCCTGTTTATTCATTGAGTTGAGCCTCTTTATATAGGCTCTTACAAAGTGAACTTCCCCATCACAACCGATGTGGGACTAAGTTTTATAATAAAAAAAAGGCTAAACTCAAAAATAGACTAAGGCATAAAAAGATAATTAGTACTGGTGTGATGTCCCCATCATAAAGGCTCGGTACATGGGCAGATTAGAAAACTTAATAGAACTGACAGATAACACCACCAAAAATATGAAAAATAAGGCATAAGAGTTAGAGTTAAAGAACCCATACTCAAATTTTCACGGTCACGAAGGTGCATATGACTTAGGGTAAAATAATAGACTAGATGAGAAATACAATTTGACTCCTTACCTTAATTGATAAGAAGTTTTGGAATAGAGACTAAGTTTAGGAATGAAAATTTTGATTTTTTTATACCTTATAGATTACTTGAACTCTTACAATAATACTTCAAATATTTTATCTTTCTTCAAAATGCTTTTCGAAAATACTACACATTGTTTCTCTTTCTTTATAGATTTTATAGGGTGTAATTTGCTGAAAATTCTCACGAAATAAAACTCTTTCTCTAAGGATAACCTAGAGGTTTAATGACTTGTTGCACATGTTATGTGCAACTGTGATTCCTAAGAAAGTGAGTTAGACTAGGTTAGCTCTGTTTTATTTTTTATTTGTTTTGCTCGAGGACGACAAAAGATAGGTGTGGGGGTGTGATTGGTCACTGATATTGCATATTTATCGTTACATTTCCGTATCTATTATTTAATAAACTATTTAATTATCTTTTTTTGTCTAATTATGTGCAAGGCCTTTACTAAAAAGAGGGAAGAGAAAACGAGCCCAAAACCCACTAAAATTCAGATTAAATCAATATCAAAGATTATGGCAAATGTTCAGCTGATGATCATGGCAAATCAAAGAGATAAAACTAGTTGAAAAGCCAGTTAAATTGGATTTTTACAAATCAATTTGGTTAAAGCTGAAGATCAAAAGAGGTTTTGTCAAATCCACAGCTCAAAGAGAAAACCCCATTGGATAAAAGAAAAAAGGACATAAACTGGAGCTGCACCCCCTGGGTGAGGCCACCAGGTCACGAAAACGCGGCACTTGTCACGTTTGGCCGCGTTTTCGCGACATTTCTGTGGAGATACGGGGAGCGTTTGCTCTCCCTATCTTCAGACGCTCTCCCCCATCCATCATTTTCTATAAATACCTGCAAATTCTCAGGCCAGAGGGAACGATTCAGTAGATAGCATAGGCTAGACTATTCTTTAGTTTGTAACTTAGAATTTTTAGTTTTCTTTTATGTAATTTTCATTTTATTTATGTAACTCAAAGGAGAGGAGAGTTTCATGGGAGAATGAGAGTGAAGCTTGTACTAAGGGTGATACTGGGTGTAAGTTTTCTTTTCTTTCAATGTGAATCGAATCAAAGTTACGTTGTTTTGTTCTTCTCTTACTCTTCTTCTATCGAGTTTTGATGATAATATAAATGAAACCTATAGTATCGAACCTGCCTTGCCATTGCAAGTGTCCTTGATGACTTATTGTGATGGATAGTCGTTTCTATTTATTTTCTGCTTGCATTTACATTCATAGTTTAAGTATGGGAACTGGGAAGATCTTATTTGTCATGCCTTGCTCGCCTTCAAGACGAGGTAAGTTTTTGCCAAGGATTCAAGGTAAGTCATCAACTGAAAAGGTAAGTACTTTTAGTGTGGGTTTTTCTTATTTTTTTAATCTTTAGTTTAAATTACTACCAATCACAACTCTCTTTTATTTACTATTTTCATTTTCTTTGTATAAACTCATTTTCTATTTTCTCCACCTTCTCAATCTACTACTTTCTTCTTAACTTAACAATAGATTCTTTTTTCTTTTTCTTTACAAGAACAAGAGAAAAACTTTTAACCATTTTAAATGAACTAAAAGAGAACTTATAACACGCTTCCAACGCAAGTCCCTCATTATGGATCACGACCCGCATAACACTTGCTATGGCGGTAGCATTAAAAACCTTGCACTTTCTATTCTTTAATTCTAAACAACTATTTTTTGTGTGCAAGTTCACCTAAATCATGACATATTACGAGTCAATTTGTTGTTTTAAGAAAATGCCTTGTTAAAAGTTTAACATATATATGCAACATAGTTAAATTCTCTTTTATTTTGTTTTCTCTGCATCTCCAAAAAAGAGAAGCAAAATAATAGAATTTTTCAACCTGAAATCTCAATTTTTTTTTTTTTGAGGTCATGGCAAGAAGCAAATGATGAAATTGAAATGTTGACAAATGGTGATCAAGTTTCTTTTCTCGATCATTTTATAATATACATTTATCTTATATATAAATTGTAGTTTTTAGTTGTAGGTTATTTGAAGACATTCTGACCTCTTGCAGTTTACTGGCTTGATATGAAGTCTAAAAAGGTCATATTGAAATCTTGATAGGTTTGTTTTTTATTTATATTAATTATCAAAATAAGAGATCCATTAGATGTCCTTTTCAGGTTTTGAATGTTGGGTATTTAACTAGTTTCTCCTGACTAATCTAAGATAAATTTACACGTGGTTTGTTATTTGCCATTAATTAATAATATATAATTTAATTTAAATTTTTACCAGAACTAAATATCACTAATTTAGCTAAATTAATGTTTAATTTAAAGTTAGAGTTTTCAAGATTAAACCACAGCTCTTATTAGGCAATCGAGGAACATATTTAGACGCTTGAAGTATTTTTTTTCAAATTATTATATCTTATTTCTTTGGGAGAAATAAATATATGCCCAAAGTTTGAAGCTGAGTAAATTTTATGCCCAAGTAGTTTTAAATTTAACTTTATACCCAAAATGCATCTTTTACCTAACCAATTTTAAATTATCCATCAATGCTATTGTGCAATATCGAAATAACTGTTTTCTGTTGGTTTTAAAAGTAACTATGAAACTAATTTGGGTATGCAATTACTTTTGAAAATATTTTTAATTAAAAATTAATTTATATCATAAAGTAAAAAAGAAATAAAATTATTTTAAGAAATAATGTTTATTTAAGAAATAATTTTTATTTTAAAAATAATTTTTTATTTATTATAATATTTTAAACTAGTTATTATATTATTTTAATAACATAAAAAAATTTAGTATAACACTTTTATCACTTATAGTAATACAATGACTAATTTAAATTTTAAAATATAATATATAATAAAAAATTCAAGGTTCATCGATGTAGCGTTTTAAGTAAAATATGCTACTTTGAAAAAATATGCTGTTATTTGCATTAATATGCTATAGTGTGTCTTTATTTACTATATTGGGTTATAAATAAGTAATATGCTTGTACTGCATTAATATACTAAGTATTTGTGTAAATTATGAGCAATTATAAGTTATTGTAAGTACTTGCTGTCTATTTTGAGTACTTGTTTACTATACTGATCTTTATAAGTTTATTGAGTTATTATTAGCTATACTAGATATTGTTCTACTATACTGAGTAATAGTAAGCTATATCGAGTTATTATTAGCTATATTGAATATAGTTTCAGTTATTACTATATTTGATAGCTTACCATGTTGACTTATAATAAGCTTTGCGGACTCCTTGTGATTGGAGTATTCATTACAGTAAATACGTACTTAGTATAGCTTATAACTCAGAATTATAGTAAACAAGTATTCAATATAGCTTATTAGAAACTCAATATAGTAAACAATTATCTATGGTAGCTAATAATAACTCAATATAGTAAACTAGAATAACAACTATTATGCATGGTTCACAGTCGCGGTCTCGGCCGCCGACTCGGCGGGCACTGAGACGGATCGGTCTCGGGCGATACGCACAATACGTTACATAGAAAGCTCAAAATTTTTTGAAAAAATCACGACAAATCTTAAAAAATGTAGACATCTACATTCATGTGTCACGTGTCCAAAACATATCACCTAGCACATTAAACATAAAGCGATAGTATAAATACACGCGTCGTCGGTAGAACCATATCAAAATATATGCACAATATAGTAAATTGCACAAACTACATTCATAAATACATGCTAACATAGTTATTTCCACATTGAATTGCTATGAAGTACAAAATCATCATAATCATCTCTGCGGTAAAACCGATACTAGTGCTCATATATCTCTCAAGTTGTGGTCTGTAGTCATGGACATATGTCACACCATAATGTTGGCACGATGTCAAACTCAACATTTGAATATGACCTTTCAGACTATAAGTTCCTCCATCAGCACTATTGTTGCCCTCATTATTGTCATCATCACCAACGCCGCCATCGTTGTCATCATTATCATCACCATCTTCACCATCATCACTATTAGAACTGGATAAAACCCTCACATTTTTATCACCACCATCATCATCTGTTTCTCTTATACCTCGAAAGAGGGAGAGATCGAAAACAGAGAGAGAGATGGAGGGGGAGGGGAGGGGAAAGAGACAGAGAGAGACTGGAGATGGAAAGGGAGAGAAAGAGAGCGGGTGAGAGAGGGAGGAGGAGAGAGAAGAGAGGGAGGGGAGGGGGAGGGACAGAGAGATGGGAGAGGGGGAGGGGGAGAGAGCGGGTGAGAGAGGGAGGGAGATGGAAAGAGACAGAGGGAGGGAGATGGAAAGAGACAGAGAGAGGGAGGAATATCACCTTGAGCTGGGGAGGAGCAGCCGACGGCGATCGGGCAGCGGCGGAGTCTAGATCTGAGCGGCGACGATCGGGCAGTAACGTCGATATCAAGATCTGAGCGGGAGAGGTCTTTTTTCTTTTCCTTTTTTTTCTTTATACCCGTCCGTCACCGGTGAATATACGTTTCGAGCCGACTCGGTCGAGAATCAGAGTCGATCGGTCGACTTGACCGAGTCACGACCGATTCGGCCGAGTCGACCGAGTCAACTCCGATTCTCGGCCGAGTCGCTCTCCTCTGAGTTGAGTTAACCGACTCGTGACTCGGACTCGTCTCAGAGGGGGCCGAGACGGATACGACTCGGCCGACTCGTCTCCGACTCGGCTGAGTGTTTGAACCATGCTATTATGGTACTCGTTTAAAATAGTTTCCAACTCTTTACCATCATCATCTTGTTCAAGTGTAAATTTGGTTGCACATCTACATTTATCATTGCGAGTTTAGAAGATACAATTGCATAAATTCAGGCTAAAAGATCTTTAAGCGGAGCATCAGTGCAACACTGAAAACCATTGCAGTCATTCCCCCTAACCGGTTCTGAAGTCTTCTTTCTTGATCATTTCATCAAATAGCTTGATTGTAGCTTGTATGATCATGACCTTAACTTCACCATGCCTCAGTCCAAACTCACCAAAACTCCACTATAAACCTTCCCCCTCAATCCATGTCGGAGAGAGGCGCAAAAGGCGACTAGGCGGGCGTTGGCTGAGGCGACCGTGGCCGTGGCAACCAAGGCTGCTAGGTGGTCACTGTAACAAGGGGGCCAACAATGAGCGGGTCCCGGTCACCAAGCTCGGCCGCCTAGGCAAAGACGACAGAATCAAGAGCCTCGAAGAGAGATCTACCTCCACTTGCTCACCATCAAAGAGCACCTGATCATCGAAGCCCTGTTCTCGAGAATGAGATCATGAAGATCATCCTGGTCCAGAAACAAAGACGTGCCAGTCAGAGGACTCGATTCAAGGCCTCTGTCGTCATTGGAGACGGGAATGACCACATTGGACTGGGGCTGAAGTGCTCGAAGGAGATGGCGATTCGGAGTGCCATCATCCTCGTGAAGCTGTCGGCGATGCCAGTGACGAGAGGGTATTATCGGTGTGGATGGTAATGTCCACACCATGTCGGGCAAGGTATGGATTCTAATTGAGGGAAGGTCACATTCTGATGAAGAAGAGGGCAGTCTCAGATTTTTTTTAAAATAAGAGTGTGTGTATACTGCATACGTACAATAACTCAGACCTATGGTTTTAAATTAAAAGAGGCAAAAGTTTTTGGGTATACTGCATACGCACAATCACTGACTATTTCTTTGTGATTTTTTTTTAGATAATTATCTTTCTTATCTATTGCATCATGAGAGAACATATTCACTAAAAGAAGCGCTCTTTTTACTTTGTTCTCAGACTATAATGTAAAGTGAATGAGCCAGGAAGAGGCCTAATGTAATGCGAATATACAGTACATAAGAACTTTTTATTCTGTTATAAAAATTGAACTGGCTTCACACTGCATACTAATTCATCATTGTAAAACTTTTTTTTTTAAAACAGATGGCCTTTGGTCAGTGACGATGATGGAACCTGGCCATCATGTTGCAGTAGATCAGAGTTTGATATGAAGGTGGTGTTTAATTTCCCAAGAATCCCAACCTTACAACATTATGGGTCTGTTTGGTTGTCGTAACTGACCGTAATTCGTAGTTGTAATTGGTAAAGTCTTTTACAATTGTAAATGAGTTACATGTATGTAAATTTACGGTATTTGGTTGGTAATATAAAATTATAAAGTGGGAAAGTTTATTGTACTTTACGGTGTTTTGGTTGTCGTAATGTATAAGTCGTAAGTAAAAAAGTTGACCACAAAATTAACTATTTAGTGATTTTAAAAGTTTTAATACTGCAAATAAATATTAAAAAAGTTAAATATTAAAAAATTTAATACTAGTATAAAAATATATTACAAATTTGTATGACCACAAAATTAACTTAACTGTAACTGAACTGTAAGTGAGTGGTAACTGGATTGCAAATGAGTGTTAGTTGAGTTACGTAAGTCTTTTACGTATTACGGTCCAAACAAACGCCGTAATTGTAACTGGGTAGTAAGTCATTTACGAATTACGGAGTTTTACACGAAACAAACGGCCCCTATATGTTGCATGTACCCTTTTTAATGAGATAAATAGTATGTCAACTTTATTTAGTGTGTTCATTGCTTGATTCTCATTTCACAGGTTTCATCTTCGCTTCCAACAAATGAAAAATACTGGCCAACCTTGAGTTACAGCTCCACATCTCGCTAGCAAAGGGTTCTTTTGGGACATGAGGTAGCAGCAAATTCCTTTTCTAGCTTTCTTTGTTAAATTCACTCATGAATACTAACAAGTTGTTGTTTTTGTGTTGTGTATCTCTTCACTTGTTGCTGGATCTGAGCACAGGGGTAAGAAAACTTCTGGAGCCAAAGAATTGTATTCCTTTTGTCTTCAACTTAATAACCAAGTTTCTTTATCCTATGATTTGATGGATAAAGTAACTTTTTCGAACTTAAACAAGTTAGGAACCAGTTCATCAGTCCATCAGAGAGGTTTTAGAATTCCTTCACATCAAAACACATGAAGTTTGTTCTTAAACTTAATAAAGGCCTATTTGGTAGTTGGGAGGTGAAATGTTAGACGGAAAGTTAGGAAGGTAGAAAATATTTTATTTTTACTTTTCATTGTCCTCACATCTTGTTGGTTTTGAAGAAATTGAAGGAATAGTAAGTTGACATGGCAATACAAGGTGGCAGTCTTGAAAATTGATAAAAGAGGAAAGAGTAGAAACTACTATAACAGGCAGCGCATAATGCTTTGAATTGGCGAAAGACAACATGCACATTGGATCTAAAGATTCCACTTTCGTTTTGATTATTTAATATTTGATACTAATCTAGCAACTAAATTCTATGAAGCACAGATACTTCAAAGTGTCATTATGTCCGTGTTAGACACGTGTCGGACACCGACACTTGTCTAACTTGTATCAGACACTTTGAAGCTATGTTGGTTTTTAGAAAACCATGAAATCGTGTGTTGGATCATGTCTGACACCGTAATGACATTAAATAAAATCAAAAGATAATGTGATGGAGACCTAAAAGTCACATGTAGCTTACATAAACATGAAAAAGAAGGTCCCTTAAACAAGAAAAAAATACTATGTCAATAGAACCTAAACACATCACGAACAAAATGAGATATTAATTAAATTACTTTTAGATTTTTTTTCTTGTTAATTTATTAGGAGTTGTGGTGTAAATCATTTAGAATTTATTTTTATTTTTATTTTACTTTCAATAGAACACATCCTAACCGCTACAGGTTTTGATATGACCGTGTTCCCGTATCTTACATTTTAAGGATTTGTCATATTGTTGTGTCCATGTCATGTCGTATCCGTGTGTCGTATCTGTATCCTTGCTTCATAGGCTAAATCTAACACATGGCTAAGTAATCACCCCAAAAAAATGAAGCTTCTGGCCCAGGGTTACAGCCAGATTGGCTCTCACTTATTTTGCTTTAAAAATTAGTTTAAGCTATAATTAGAGAGTTCATTTCAGTTTTAATACTTGCGTCATGACTCATGAATGCTAACTGAAAACATGAGTTAAACCAGAACAGTAGTAAGAATAAGGCTACATATATGACATTGGCTTGGCTTCTTTATGACCCTAACATTAGAAATTATCTAACACATATAAAACTCCAAACTGTTTATTCATTCAATAGTACAGATAATAATCCAACTGCTTTTATTATCAGCTATTACATGAATCGTGTTTTACAATTAATAGTTGTCTGTTCTATCTTTTATGGACTTAATTCTTTTAGTATCAACTGCACAACCCCACTTCCATAACCCAAGGCTTTTTAGCAACCACCTCACTAACTCATGCCAGAAATGGTGCCATCAAACAGTGGAATGGAAAGGTCTGAGCTTTGCACCTCAAGTGCAGGATCCGAGATAGCTGTTTTTTGGATGCTTTGTATGAGGCTGATTAATCCTCTTTTGTCCACTTTTCCTCTCCACCTCCTTCTCCTTTTCCCCTCTCTCTGTGTCCACATGCTACGATAGTTGACACTTAATTTATCACATAATTATGAAAGCACTTGTTCCATTTCATTTCCATTTTTACCGAATAAATGTTAAAAGATTAAAATGATGAACTGTATTCCTCTCTCTATGAGTTGCTTTCTATTTTGTTGCCTTCATTCTCATTCTGAAAAGTGAAAACTTTTACATTTGTCATCTCTCATGCCTGTTGAATCTGAAAAGTGAAAACTTTTACATTTGTCATCTATCATGCCTGTTGAATATTAACTACAAAAGCCGTAGAACTTCTCATTGGACAAAAATTTTATGTTACTTGATGTTATGCTTCTTTCCTCTATGCCTGAGGAAAATTGATGAAGTCATTAATGTTGAAAACCTGATAAATTACTAGAAGACAGTAATATATGCAAGAAGTTGAAGCTTTTATTATTTTTGATTTCCAGTCATACTGTGTTTCCCTCAAGCTTTGATCCTTCTGCTTATCTTTCATATATTGACAAGTTTTGAATAAGCAGTCAATCTGCCACTTTCATGAAGTGCTAAAAATCCAATTTTGCAAATGTATGCTGACAGATCATGAAGTGTCGCATTTCAGACTCTATCGCTCAAGCTGTGTAATATTGCAAATGCACATTGACAATTCAACTTATGCTCTTCCTTTCCTGTTTTGTCTGCAGGAAATATTGAACAGTGCAGGATTCTTGGCTTCAAATGCTGAGAAGTATCTATTGGGAGATATTGTTGCCACTGTTAAAAAATCTGTTGAGGCATCACCTCAAATGGTTTGCAAGAGTGGTTCTGTGCAGGAACTTCGAATCTACTTCAAACAAAGACTTACAAGGTTCATTACTTTTCCTCATTGAATCAACTCGCCTACATTACTCATTGGTACTAATTACACTTGATAGTTGATACAATAACAACAAAGCCTTCATCCCAAATTTTTGGGATTGGTAACATGAATCCTTTTCATCCACCAATCACAAATGTTCCCACCAGTCTGAGCAATAATGGTCCCAGAATTTATTTAACTATAGGCATAATGTGGTAATATTACGCTTCACTTCTTTCCATTTAGTATGCTGCTTAAATAATCAATATTTTGGTCATGAACTGATCTGTCTAGGTCTTAAATTCAGACTGTTAATCCAAAAACTTAGTTAATTAAACCTAACAGTCTCTTCAAAGATAGGCAAAAATGGTTTTTGCATTTTGTTGATGATAAACAGAGCCGATCAGAAGAAATACAATCAATTTATCTATCATTTTCTAGTTTAAAAGATCACAAGTATAGATGATCGAACTTATTTTGAACTTGTTCTTGTTCTAGAATGGATGGATCATTTCTTCATAAATGGCTCAAGTGATTGTGTGATGCTTTAAGGATTATTTATTAAAAAAAAACTGCGTCCAAAAAGAACAAATGTGGAAAGAACTCTTGAGGATGCGACAAAGGTGGTCGGAGACGCTAAACCGACTAAATAATATTGAGGTATTCTTTAGTTGGAGAAAGACATATTCAACAATGTATCCCTAATTCTCGCTCATGCAATTCATTCTCTCAGTAACAGTGACTGCTCACCTTGTTTTTAAACTGCCCTATATTTTTTTATAAAATTCTTGGGAGAAAATGACGCTGCTAGACACTGTTGCTGCCTGCTGCATTAACCATTGGCTCATTGCTAGTACTAGCAGAAAAAACAACTATCATTGTTGCAGTCAACAACATAGCATTTTTGTTGACAGTAGGCATAGGTTTAACTTTTTGGGAAAAAATAATAATGTTAAAGTAGAATTAGTTCTTGGTTTTTTCTGTACACTATTATGAGCTATACAATTCTGATCACTCGTTAAACGTTTTCATCATAGTTGAAGGTTTTGTGAATTGAATGGATGGTGTCATCTAGGGCTTCTAATTCAATAGTTGGACACAAAGTAGCAAAGAAAGGCAACATACATTGAAAGAAAAGTCATCGGATGACATTAAATGAAATTGGCAATGCAATGAGAATCCCCTCGTGATCAGATGAACACCGAAGGTTGTCTTTGTCTCCATGCATCAATGTGTTGCCAAGATTGAGATGGTATGAAATGCCATTGCGGCATCTGTCAACGATTAGGCTAGTGCTAAGGAGACTTACAAATGCGACAAAATCAAGAAAGTAGTAAAAGCGAAGGAAAGGAAGAGAACAAATGGGGTAAAAATATTGAAAAGAAAGGTCAAGAGCCAGATATTACACATAATGAGCTCAAAGACATTCAGCTTATCGGATAATAGATATACCAATGAAAAGGAAAATAAGGCAAATGGTTTTCGATTGGCACATAAAAAAGGGAGAATAAATGGATGTTTAATGGCTATTTCACATAGACAGTTCTATTGTGGAGCCATGTCCATGTCAGATATAGACACAACACTGACTGGCGGTGTCAGGTTGTTTCATATTGAATTTACACTTTTGGAATTTGATGCATCGGCTTCTCCAAATTACCGTGTCTGCGTTCAGTC